>PVJO010006881.1:46115-85652 GCA_004026905.1 Hystrix cristata | reverse complement strand
ATACTGACACCATTCTTTGGTGTGACTTACTGAAGAAAAAGAAAAAGATTTTGAAAATATACGAATAATTTGAAGAATATTATGATTTGTTTAACTTTAATCTTACAACTATGGTATATCTATATTTTATGCAAAAAATAAAGCCATAAGCAAGATATACAATATACTGTGCAATAAATATGAATAAATTAAAAAATATTGAAATCTTGCATAGTGTTCTCTGACAACAGAATTAAATTAGAAATCAGTAAGAATAAGTTATCTATGAAAAAACAAGTATTTGGAAATTAAAATTTATTAATAATAATTAAGGCATCAAAAGTCAAATCACAAGGGCAATTAAAACTATTTCAAAGGGATAAAAATGGAATGCACATCAGGGCTGGGAATTTAGCTTGGTGGTTAGAGTGCTTGGGTAGCAAGCATGTGGCCCTGAGTTCGATCCCTAGCACCAAGGAGAAAAAAAAAGAATGCATATATATGCATTCATTTATAAAAATCAAATGTGTGTATATATATATTTATATACCTAACTTCGTGGTACATGTCTAAAAGAGCACTTTAAGAAATGGTGCCTTAAAGTTTTATATTTTAAAAGTCTGATCATTTCAATCCATGCTTTTTTTTTTTTACCTTCACACTGAGAGTATTGCAAGACTCTGAGTTTGATTCCTAGCACCTCACACACATACAAATGAAAAAAGAACAAAGAAAGAATGAAAATTAAACTCAGAGAAAGAAGAAAAAAAAGTCAACATAAAGATACAATTACCAGAGAAAGTCAGCAAAGCTAAAAATCTTGAACCTTAAAGTTAAACACAGAAGAGAAAAAAATGAAAAATAAGTATTACAGTTATTCAAAATTATTACTAAAATAGGAAAAAAAAACTAAAAAGAATGATTATAAAAAGAGAAAAGGTGGCATCAAGAGTAAAAAAAAGTGTGAGCTCACATCCACAAGATGGCAGTCTAGAAAATTCCATGGCCACACTGATTCTGAAATCATACGTGAACCAATCTTTTTGTAAGAAATCTAGAAAACAGTTGAGAGGGTTCTACAACTAAGCAGCCACTAAGCCAGGGTTTTTAGGTATCTGTTGAATGAGTGCCCAACTTAGAGGGCAGATGGGAACCGACACACTGTTGATGACAGAGGATCACTGAAAACAAAAATCTGTGTACCTCACGATTGCCCAGAGCACCCACAGGACAGCAGACCATAACCAGAAGGACCAAGGCATACAAGCTCCTGAAAAAGAAAACTACAAATCCCTCTAATTATGAATTTACACATACACGTGCAGAAGAGATATTTCCACAGAAAACATTTCCAAAGCTGCAAAATATCCAGCCTGGCCAATTGATGAAGGTCTATACCTGCATGAAAACAATCCATAAAAACTGGGAAAGAAGAATCTTTAAAAATGTGCGGATATTAAAACAAATAACAAAGAAAATGGAACTGAGAAATATGCACAATGAAAGGATCAGAATCTAATATATACACACATTTGTAAAATTCACTGAATTATCAGAATGAAGAAAAGTTACATGAACTGGGTCTATAAAATGTATTTAACAATATTTATTACTCCTTGACGAAACAATTTCTTTTTTAAGAATAAAAAGAAATTCCTGGGGGCTGGGGATTTAGCTCAGTGGTTGCAGTGCTTGCCACAAAAAGCAAAGGTCCTGAGTTCAATCCCTGGCAAAAAAAAAAAAAAAAAAAAAAGAAAAAGAAATTCCTCCAACCTAATAAAGGACATCTCTAACAATTCCAAGGTAACATCATAATTTTAATGAAATATTAAATGGAGAGCCCTGAAATAACACTTCTATAGTAAATTTATTATTTTCTACACATACTTCTTGAACTTGCTATCGACATAGCAAAAAAAATTAACTCTAATACTGTTCTTGAAATAAATGAGACATTTGTGTGCCTAAATGTAAATACTAAAAAACTAAAAGGCTTCAAGAAGAAAATGAAGAACATGTGTACTTCAGTGCATGTAAATTTTATTTCCTTAAAAAAAGATGATGAGCAAATTTAAAAGGATGCGATAAATTTGTTTTGGTATCAACATGTCAACGTTTTCTGAATATCCTAAACCTTCTAAAACAACTAAAAATATTGAGCTAGTGAAGTCAGGTATCCAAAATTAGAGCGGAAAATTCGAATATAAAAAATGAAAAGACTGGAGTGAACTATTTGTTTTTCCGTTGGAACTGGAGGTATACATATGACTCAGCTCTTAAGGCAGCAATAAAAATAGATGATTATAGAGATGTATATTATCAGACTAATGATACATTAACAGATAAAGTGGTCATATACATAATAGACATAGTTGTAATTATAGGCATAGGTACATTTATGTGTAAATAAAGGAATTACAAACATTCATACTCCAATAGTAATAAGCATGTATAGTTCCTAGACATGGATTTAAAGTTAGCAAATTTATGTGTTTTTTCATACTGTAGGTAACCAACAGATATAATACAACAAGAATATAGAAATTGTGTTTGGTTAGTTTCTCAATTACCTTACAGTTTAAAATGTTTTTGTATAACTAAATGGTAAAATTTTAAAAACTCACAAAGATACTAGTTTTACAAATGAGGAAAAATAGTATACAGTCTAGAAAACACTATAAACAAGAGCTTACTTGTACAGGTGGGTTCAGGATCCCATTTTCCATTTATGCAGATTGAATGCTGAAATTTTCCCTTTCCTCGACATTTGTAGCTTATGCTGGAGTTATGGCGAAATTCATTCTCATCTGATGGACTTGCCTGATTTATATTTAAATTTGGTGGCTCACAATTCTTAAGTTGATCTATTGCTATAAAATGAAAATAGTTTTATGATGAGACCAATTAAAAGAATCAAGGCTACTACTACATCAAAAGCTATAAAGTCAATGAATAAGGAAATTGTGACTTCTACCTCTATATTCCATGAAATATTTATTCCTGATCACAGTGTACAAGACGAGCTATTGTGTATGTTCATAAGTCTCATGTCCAGTCTTTAAATATCACACAGAATATCTCTCATAAAAATATTTTTGTACTTTGGGACCGGAAGAACATACAAGGTTCACTTTCTCAGACTCTCTACATAACAAACACTCAATACATGACTAAATTTTATCACATGCTTGAAATATGAGCACATGTTCACATTTACTTATTATCCTGATTGTAAACACTGCTATGTTTTTAAATCCACAATTGTAAAATATTAAGATAAAAACATGGTGGAAACAGAATATAAGAAATTACTAATGTGTGTTATATATATATAACATATATATGCATATATATGAACATATGTATGTTCAAGATACGGTAAGAAAAATAGATTTCAGATGTGGGCATTATAAAATATGTTTTTTAAGAGATAGGTGCTTGAAATATGAAACAGGATGCTTAAAGTCATGATCTGTTTTTTTTTTACATACACTTAGAATGTTTAATTCAATATTATTATAATATCATAATTTTTGTTGTTTCTGTTATGAGGTAAATGTGGGCTATTACTGAAATATATATTCAATGAGAGTGAAAATGAAGATTGATTTTGAATTTAGGAAAATGTCAGTGTGGGTCTCTGATAATTTTGGTTGTTAATAATTAGGAAAGCAGAGTCAAGTGAAGGTGAACAGAGCAAAGAAAAGGAAGTAACCAGCCAAAGCGTAGTAATGATTTTGTAAACTGACCTCGAAAAACAGTCAAGTGGCTAGTTTAAAGCATGCTAGACTTGAGTACTGGGCTCATTGTTAGTTCGGAGCCCAGTGTTGAGGAAGAGGAAATAACACCTTTTACAACTCATGGCAACTAAAGGGAGAGCTGAAGTCAAGAAGCACAGGGGTGCTCTTGGTTGGGCCCATGGTCAGTTTCCAAAAGGATTTCCTTCTTTAATGAGAGAAAATAAACTCGTTGAGAAGAGTGGGAAGGCCAGACTAACAGAAGGAACAAAATAAATATTGGGAGGGTGATCGTGGAGCGCAGCCAATGATCGATACAAGGGCGTTACAGGAAGCGGACCTAGGCCGAAGATTGACCAGGGGAGCAGAACTCTGAGACTAGAACAAACAGTAACTGAAGCAGCAGTTTCCCCGAAAGTTAGAACGAAGAGCTGTGAGCTTCGTTCCTGATATTTCCACGGGCTTTCCTCTGATATGAAAGGGATGAGATCGTTTATGGAAATAGAAAAGAACAATGACGAGGTTAGTTCTGAAAGGATGGAAGGCACTGAATTTGACAGAAATGTGTTTAACAAAAAAATTAAGGGATTATAAGCAGCGGCACTCATTGACGCCTCTGCCAGCCCCTCCCTGAATGTCTCCTGTACGTCAGCCCATCTCCTGGTTTTTGCGACCACACCAGTGAATGCAGCAGGGATAATTTCTCATGCTTGAGGAGCTCGTCATGTTCCATTAATTTTAGTTAATTAATAAATTGATTACAGCACTCTGGAAATCCAGTGAATAAGAAAAACTGGATATCTAGGACACTCTTTAAATGAAGGTCCCAAGAAAAATGTAGGAAAGAACTTGGTCTAGGAAAGAAGTGAATGAAGGCCCTGAAAATCCTTCCAATGAAGCATAAAAAACTGGTCACAGAAAGGGCAGGACAACTTTCCGGCAGCGAGAAGTCTGGTGGGAAAACGATTTCCTGTCCCAATTCCAGAGGCCCTCACCAGAGAGTGAGCAGGGCAGCGCCAGGTCTGAGGCAGGCAGCACATTACTTCAGGCTGTGACATGTGATGCAAATTGGGAACTGATCTTTTTCAGGAGTTTTGGGAGAAAAAAGATTCCTATGGAAAAGTAGGTATTTTGTCATTATTTGTTTGCCTTCCAGGGCCTCAAATGAATAGCGTTGTTATCACAATGGCATCTATGTAAAACATGCTATGTTTTCTTAGTAATTAATATTCTTGTTTTGATCCTATGAAATTTATATGTAAAATCTAGCTTTACACTCATGAGACAAAAATTCTATTGCACTTTTTTCTGTAGATATAAACCGAGTTATAAGTGAAATTTTGGATTCGTTATATTTAAGACTATATATACATTTTGAAGAATATTTCTAAATTTACAAATATGAGTAAAAATATTTTCATAATAAAAATATTAAAATAGTAAATGTCAGTTTGAGAAGGGTATTCTCACCAACACACTCAGGAAGTTGGGTCCACATTCCACTAACACATGTAATTGATCCGCGTCCAACCATTATGAAGCTTTCCGTACAGTTGAAGTCCACCGAATCTCCATGGTGATAGGGAGGGTTAGAGGGCAAGGCATAGCCATGGGCAAGTTCAGGTAGACTTCCACAAGTTTTTTCCTCCTCTATGCAAATTTCATAAAAAAGATTATGATTAAAACATACTGTCTATGTTTCAGTGAATACAAAAACTCTTTAAGTGTAAACGTATTACCAATACATATTGGCAAGGTTGTCCACTCTCCGTCAACACACTGGATTTTATTCGGCCCCTTCAACAGAAATCTAGGATTGCATGTATACTCCACTATTTCGTTGTGTCTGTATACCAGTTTCACGTTTTCTATCACTGCCCCGTTGAGGAGTTGAGGAGGTTGATCACATGACTGTACTAGATCTACAGTACAAATAGTGGGCAAATTATGGTTAAATTGCCTATTTCTTAATTTATTACTTTTCAGATAACCTTATTATAGAATTCTTAAGGGAAAAGACTGTTTACGTTGGATTCACATTTTCAGTTGTACTACTTCAACTGAAATAGCATTGGAAGTATATTTAAAGCTTTACATATGTTCAATGATTTTTTTGTTTGTTTTTTATTTTTTGGGTTTTGGGTTTTTTTTTTTTTTTTGAGACAGGGTCTCACTGTGTAGTTCAGGCTGGCCTTGAACTCACAACAATCCTCCTGCCTCAGCCTCCTGAGTGCTGGGATTACAGGCATGCCCCACCATGCCTGGCAATTTAGGTATTTCAAAAATGCATGAAAACTTGCTAGCAAATTATAATGCTTTGAAAAAAGTATGATCACAGTAGCAAATATTTGGTTGACATATTTTAACTGCTATTAACAAACACATGCCTAAATATTTTTTACATATACTGAATGAAATTTGAGTTGAGGTTCATAATTTATAAAATATTCACTATTAAGGGGACAGTACAGGCAGAATGAAAAGTAATAAAAGTCTTTCCAGTCTCAACCACCAAGTTTTTATACACAAATACCTCTAGTATGTATTTCAAGAACAACTGGTGATTGATTTCTTAAATAAATGAATTTGTATCTGTTACTCAAAATATATTATCCATGGATATATCTTTGATGCAATGCAGTAAGTTAAGGACACACTGGAAACCTACCAGAAATTAAGAGAAGAAGGAAAAAGGTCTATAGTCACAATTCTAATCCTCATTTCAGGCATTGTAAGATAAATATTTACCTTTGCATGTTGGGACATTAGGGGACCAGCCAAAATGGTAACATTGCACCGAATCTGGTCCAACTCTGGTTAATCCTTGTCGGCAGGAGAATTTCAACAAGTCCCCAACTTTATATTTTTCCTTCGTGGGAACAGCAAGTACATACTTTTCTATTTGGGGAATTATGCATTCTTTTTCTTAAAAAAAAAGTAAATTAATTTGTAAGAATAAAACATGAATCATTGCCAAAATGAAGTTTATATTTTTCACATAAAAATGAGGGAAGTGCTTGTTGATACATGCACAGGGAGTATTAGATAAAGTCTCTTCCTCGAAAACGTTTTATGTTTTCTCTGAGAAATAATATGGTATTTAACTAACTATATCTGTCCTGAAAATTAATTTGTGAAATCAATCGTTTGCGCTGGATCTGATTTACCGCTGATATGTATAAAGCTCATGTCAAGTTGTTATACCCTGGAAACATGATATTCTCCCATATTTAAAAATACTAATTCTGCACAATTTTCAGATTGCCATTTTAAATACAAACTGGTACGTTTAATATAATTTGGGACATAAACACATAAAAACATTTCTAATGCTTCTGAAGTGAGAAGAGTGTTAAAAAGCACAAACTTAATATAGTACGAATGAAGAGCACAAACTAGGAGACATGTTCAACGCAACATTGATAGACACTTTCTCTGAGTCTTGAATTATTTCGTGAATATTTGGTTATTTTATTTTTATAATTGTCTTAACAGTTGATTGCTATCCCCTCCCTTTTATTTTGGCCTTTCTGAGACAGAGTCTCACCCTGTGGTCCTGGCTGTCCTTCAACTTGCTGTAGCCCCCTCTGCCTCAGCCTCCAGAGTGCTGGAATTACAAGCATGTGCCACCACGCCTGGCTCTGAGTGCTAATTATTATGATTCAAACTACAAATGTATAAAATTCCCTCATATTTAATTTTTTTATTTGTGACAGTACATTTTATCCAAAAAAGCTATTTCTTATTTAGAATCCCCCTTCATTGGGTGCAATGCAAAAATTAGAATCATACTAAAAAGAAAATTCATACCTTTAAAGTCAAGTATTAACATGTAATTATAAAATTTGATGTAAAAATACTGGTTTTAAACATAATGCCTCAAAAAATAACAAAATATTGCATTGGGGCTAAAGATGCAGTTCAGGAGAACAGCACATCTAGCATGTGTGAGGTGCTGGCTTTAATCTCCAGCACTCTGCAAAAATTGCTTTTGTGTTGTTTTCATATTGAATTTCTGATACTAAATGAGAAAAATCACACTTGAATGAGAATCATTGGGATTACTCTCCTAAAATTGTATTCCAATCATCTGCATAATGTGTGTGTATGTGTGTGTGTGTGTCTACCTGTATAAATGCCTTTTTTCTTCAGCATTTGTAAAAAACACTCTATTAAAAAAACACTCTATTAGTAAGAGAAAAGATCTTGACTTTTGAGTATAAAGAAACTGCTCTATTTATATATAGATAATAACTACATATAGAACTGATCTGTAGGAGGAATATGAATGGACGTATACTGAACGAAAATATTTGTCTATAAGTCGGAAGACTCAGCACCACCCAGGCCTCCTGGGAAAAGGGCCCCTCCGACAGTCCCGATCATTAAATAGACTGCAGGCACTTCCCACCAGGCACAGAGAAGTTAGACAACTCCAACCCGAGGACTCAAATTGAAAACAGAAAGGACTAAAACTTCCAGGCCGGCACCCGTGCTTCCGAGCCAGGCAAGGCGTGGATGGAGACACCAGGAGAGAGGAGGGTCCCTCAACACAAATCATTTTTTAAATAAACCGTAATAACAATAATAAACTGCTTATTTCTCCCACCTACAAGGAAGTGGGGTACCTAGAATATTCAGCACTCTCCCCGCAATGTCGCTGTCCTCCCACGGAGGGAGGAGACACCCAGAGAGTGGCCTTTATGGGGCCTTATGTAGAGGAAATTGTGTGGCTCATTAAAGCCGGACAGCGTGCCGGTGAAGAGGCAGCCTGTGGAGGAAATGGGTTACTGCTACAACAACCGTGTGAAGCGTCTCATTCTTATTTTTATGGGTTTTTTTTTTTTTTTTTTTTTTTTTTTTTTTTTTTTTTTTTTTTTGGCAACTGTAGTCATTTTAACCTCACCAATTTGTTGAATTTTGACTATTTTGGTTCTTGTCCTTTTTTGTTCTTTTTTGTTTTCTTTTTTTATTTCTATCCTGTTTTCATTTTCTTTCTCTTTCTTTTGGTTCTTCTTTATTGGCACTGCATAATTATAATACTTTTTTCCAGCCACACCTCGAACAGACAATTAGTATCCAAAATATATAAAAAAAATTCTAAAAAATAGACCCCCAAAATGAAAGAATCAAAAGATGGACAACTGAAATGAATAGACACTTCTTAGAAGAAATACAGTACATGAATAAATAGAAGGAAAAAAATGTTCAACATCACTAGCTATTTGAGAAATGCAAATTAAAATGACACCGAGTTATTATCTAGTGCTTGAAAGAATGGCAATCATCAAATAATCAAATATTAATAAATGGTGGCAATACCAGCGTTATTACCACAAGAGGGCGCGCTTTCCCTCCTACTTTGCTGATGGGAATGTAAACTAGTACAACCTTTATGGAAACCAGTATGGAGAGTCCTCAAGAAACTAAGAATAGAAATTCCATTTGATGTAATGAATGTGACCAATGTATGTAGAATGTACCAATACATGCTCTTGGTTTAAAATAAAAAAAAAAAAAGAAATTCCATTTGACCTAGCTACTCTTCTAGTCTCTTCCCAGACGACGTCATATTACAGTGATACATGCATACCGATATTTATGGCAGCACAGTTCATAATAGGTAACTCTTGGAAGGAGCCTATATGTTGAAACAGATGAATGGATGAAGAAAATGTCCTATCTATACATAATCGAATACAGTTTGGCTATAAAGAGGATAAATTTGAGTCATTTGTAGGTAAATGGATGCCACTGGAAAACACAAGGTGAAGTGAATCATATACATAACCCTAAATACCATGTGGTTTCTCTCATATAAGAAATCCAAAGTATAAATGAAGTATAGAGCAAAATGACCGATAAATGGGGGAAATGGGAATGTAGATCTTTTGCAAACAGGAAGGTAGCAAGAGTTGGAGGATGAGGAGGGGTGAGAGGAGTGCATAGGAGAGGGATACCTGGAAAGAATTGGGATGCGTTGTGTACAAGTACCAGTTACCCACAATGAATGGAATCAGTGTATGTTAGAGATTGGGGGGAGGGAGAGGAGGGGAATGGGATTAAAAGGAATTCGGACGTGTTAAGGACATGTACCTACTCCCTAAGGCGAAGGCAAACATTATACACTGCAAACGTGTACTAATGAAGAAGAAAACAGTCAAAATCCTAACTGGTATTTGAAAGTATTAGTATGAACATTCTACTCCGAGATATATATTTAAAATTGTTGTAAACACTGTTGTCTGTGATTAGCAATTCTTGAGAAACATCTCAAAGGAAAGAACTTCTAGGTCATCTGATATCATCTTAGGTATCATTCAGTCTGCATATAGTTTCTGCTGCGTGGCTGAAGGAAGAGTATTTAACACTAAGCAGTTATTTGTCTGTCCAACTTCTGGAGTCTTACATTATGCTGGCAAATTCCTAGCTGTGTATTTATGTGGCCATTAGGCTTTGTAAAAATTGTAGTAAAAAGCTGATTTCTCTGCGTCGGTTTCTATTGCTGACACAGTCACTCCTATTTCTTTTTCTTCTTCATTTTTCTGTCATATTTGGAAACAGAAAATGTGATGGGAATCATATATTCATAATTTTGTATTCTCTTTATTTTTTGCAGTGTAGGATTTGAACCTAGTCACTGGGATAGGCAAGCACTCTACCACTGAGCTAAATTCAGTCTTTCCATTCTTTTTTGAAATGAGGAAACTCAGTTTTTTAAAAGCTCCTGGCTTGATAAAACCTGGATCTCCTTATAATTACAGAGAGAAAGTAATGATAATCGTAAAAGCTTTCCTTCTCACTTAGAATAAAATTCAAACTTCTGGTGATCTAACACTCTTCCGATGTTATCAAATATCTTTCTCCTTTCAGTATACTTCCTGGTTTTAAGATCATTGACTTTTCTAACTAACTTGCCTTCCCATGTAAAGGAGGGTCCCAGTTCCCTCCTGTTTTCTGTCTAAATCTTAGATCTTTTTATTTTATTAAACACAGTGATATACAAAACATATTAAACTATCTACATGACCTGTTTATTACTTGGTTTAATTCATCATTTTTTAACTATTTTTTTCTCTTCTACACTGGAATGAAAACTCTGGGAATGCAGACCCATGTATAGGGATAAAAGAAGCCCAAGATGGCTGCACTGTACTTCAGGCAGCGGAAGTGATTTCCAGAGACAGGAAGTCCTGGGTCAGCAAGACTCCAGCGCAGGCGCAGCTCAAGGTCTCAGCGTAAATACGTTACCAGGGTCTGTACATGCACGTAGCCACTTTGTGTACTTCACTATGAGTCTAGACTGCCCGAGAGCGAGCAGCCTGACAGACAGGGCAGCGGCTGGGTGGCTGAGGACTGCCGCTAAGAGGCTGAGCAGCTGAATACACGGTGTCAGGCACTCCAGGGTCTGCAGCTCTCATTGCACCTCGAGAGTCTCAAGAGAACTTCCTCTGTCTGAAGTGGTCACAGGACAACTTTTGTGGTGTTCACTGTTTTCTCTTGTCCTACAAAAGTGTTTATTTGCATCTGAAATGAGTTAATCTTTGTAGGCCTTCCACTCTGCTAGTCAAATCTCAAGGTCTCCTCTGCGCTGTGGCCACCATTTTAAAACTTTGGGCGTCTTCCTAGTGGTTCTCTTTCTCCTCCTTCCCTCAGGCACTATTCAATCTGAGAGGACTTCCTCTCGTACTTCAAAATGCAACAGAAAGCAGTAGCTTTTGAGTCTTTCTAGCTTTGGATTTACACACCTACATGTCCTTCTCTCCTTTCCTCCCTCCCTCCCTCTCTTCCTCCCTTCTTTTACAAAGTTTTAAAGAGTCCTGTTGCCATCAAATCCCAGTACTTCTAAGAGGAGCTCTGATTCTCTTTCCTTCCCATTTCTTGTGTTCAACACTGGCTCCTTTTTACTGTATATCTTCTACAACATCCAGGATGCTCGCATTCATCCCTTTCAAAGAAGCCCTCCCTTCAGTGCATAATTTCCTCTTGCAATATTCTCAACTTTCTATTTGATGCCTGGTCCATCTTCTTGGAAGAAATATGTCTATATGCTGTATTATATTTCTTGCTAATTACTGTTACCTTTTTAGCAAATTCTATTTACACCGTGCCCTTCCAGACTATTTAAAACCATGTTTGTTATAGTTGTTGTTGGTCCCCATATTCCAAGATCATCACATTATTTTCAGTTTTCTAGCTACACATACCAACATATTTCTCTGTCACATATATTTATCTCTCCAACTAGCATGAACATATAGTTAGATTGCAATTTTCTTGACTTTATTAAGCAACAAGTGCTTGGCCAGAGTTAGGAGGACTATTTAACTTACTACCCAGAACAACCCTTTGAAATACTGGAAAAACTGTAAATCTTAAAATCTCTTACACATAAGGATGACTCAACAATGCTTCCATTAAGCTTGTTACGTTGCTTAGCAAGAGGTGGGGTTGGAATTAGAATTGAGATCGGATGACTCCACAGGCTTACTTATTAACGAATCTGTTTTAGTTGTTCTTCCTTCAAATTTTCTTTTTCCCCAGATCTGTAATAATCTGTATTCCTAGATTTTTCTTTTTTTTTTCGGCTGTATCTCTGGGTCCTCCTTTTCTTGTATCTACTTTGTAAACTATTTCTTTTCTTTCTGACATCTGAATATTGCAATGTTTCAAGGGTCCATCATTGCCTCTCTTTTCTTTTCATTCTTCGTTTTCAACGTGATGTCTTCATTTAGCCGGTGATAATCTCTAGTTTGAATTTCCAGGCTAGATCTATACCCATCTCTGTATATCCACTTCTGCCCTTTACTTTTATACATGTAATTTTGCTTGTCCATGGGCCGAGTTATGGTTTGTGTCTAGATGTCCCCCCAAAGCCTCATGTGGTAAGAGGTAGCTGGATCTAGAGTGTGTGATGCTGAGATTAAGGCATGTGATTACTAAATGGATCCACTGATTGGTTTATCACCACCCTAATCCTGGCAGCCTGGATAAAATATAATGTAAGGAAGAAGCTGGGTAGGCCCCTTGCTTGCACCCCGTACTTTCCTTGCTGCCTTCTGCCTGTCTGCCATGCCACCCTGCCTCGGACCTAGCTGAATGTAGACTGAAACCTCTATGAACTGTGAGCCAAACCCCCAATTTTGGGTGTGGGGTATTTTATCTCAGCAACAAGAGAAAAGTAACTAATACAGGCAGCTCAATCGTGATGTGTCCAAGTTACAAATTGTGATATTCCTCCCCAAGTGTTACCTCTTTTGTCAGCACCACCTTTCAAAATGGCTCTGTCAGTTGCTCCTGTGTTTATGAAACGCTAACGTCTGATCCGCTGACCCCCTCAGTCTTTCTTCACACTCAATACTGCTGCCTGTATGAGCTACCACCAAAATGTGTTCCGGGTCTGTCCTCAGCCTTCGCTCTACTTCAATCCCAATCGTTTCTTATCCTACATAGATTTATTTTGTCTTCTGGACACCAAAGCACAGCATCCAGAAGAAAACTCACATAAATTTAAAATCTACCAATCAAATAATTTCTTTCCTTAAAGCTTTCAAGGCTTTTCATCAAACACAGTGAATCCAAATGCTCACATACTCTGAATTGACCTGAATAATCTCTCCTTTGTCTTTTGTCCAGTCTCAGTTCAAAAATTCCTTCCACATCTTGACTAGAATTTACTCAGTCTTACATTTCTTCAAATTGTTTTCAAACCTTTTCACATACTAATCCTTTGTTCTGGGAGAGCCTACGTATGTTCATTTTCCCACATATTCAAGCCCTCTTCTAATTCTAGGAAACAGGCAACGGATTGGCAAATTTCAAAGAGAATTATGTAATAGTCTATATAAGTTGTCAAAATTAGAAAATGTATTCTCAGGAACTGCGTAAATTAACTCCAGGTGGAAGATGTACAACGACACTCAGGGCAAAATAGCCCAGGCAGTTTTATCACACTAAAATTATAGTAATGGATACTCCCCTGAAAATAGTTTGACAGCTTGGATTCAGGATAACAGAAACAATTATACTCTAATCAGAAATGTAAGATGTATATGACCCGCAGGAAAAATCAATTTAGTGTACTGCTTTAGAAATAGACAATCAAAAAAATAAAACAAAAAAGCAATAGATTATCAACTTTGGCTTGCAAATTACCATCTCCTTCTAGGTTATGTTAAATCGGAAGGAACATTTTGATTTTCATTGTTGTTCTTTAAAAACATCTGTAGAAAATTCAATTTTCTAAAAATTGAAACTCACACAGATTGATTTTCATCCTGAGGAAAACATACTCCCCAAATGTCAGTACTTACCATAACATGTGGGTGTATCAGACCATCCGTTGTTGTGACATGTGATGGAACCTTTCGCACGTTTCAGTTTGTTTTCGTATCCAACACGACATTCATAGTCCAACTTGTCATTGAGTTTAAACCAAGTACGATTATTTTTGGTTCCAGCATTCTCAAATACTGGCAATTCACAAGATTCTAATGCATAATAAAATTCAGGATTTCATTTCTAAGGTAACTCAGTGGACAATCTAAGTGACTCTCACCACAAGAACAAAAGGCTTTTTCATTTTGTGTGTGCTAATAAATTAAGTACAATGTAGAAATAATCTAAGGCTGATGACAAATCATTGTCCTGAAATAGTTACTAGAAATGAAAATTATATTCTTACATAGGACTTTTCTCATACTTAAACCCATCTGAGAAATTTATATATAAACACTTTTCTGAATTCAATTATATTTTGAATTTAGTCCACACTGGTAATAAAACAGGCTATTACAGATGTGTTTTATTGTTTTTTAAAATTTTTTAGGAAGCCAGAGTAGTATGTCATGAATTAAGATGTCAGTCTTAATAATTATTGTGAATATTTTAAAAGACTAATTGAATAAAATATTTATGCATTTATTATACAAGACCTTTTTTCTTTCATAATAAAAGCATAATAAATGGATTATTTATCACAATTTGGTGTATATGAGTTTTACATGGGCGTGGCTTTTATCACTTTAGCTAGAACATGTAAGAACCACAGGAAAATATTTTAAAAGCAAAGAAGTTAAAATAGTAGGAATGGCTACCTTAAAGTGTTTTAAATACTACTTCACATTATCATTGAATGGCTTTGCGATAAATATGATAAACTGCATAATTGGTTTTAGAAAATCTTCATTAATGTTTAGAAGGTATGGCCAGGAAATCTTTCAATGCAACAAAAATTGATAGCACCTAGAAATAATTCTTCCTTTTTAATATCTAGATGTTTTTGAGGATTATCTAAGAGGGAGGCTATTCAGAAGTGTACCTACCATGCAGTTCTAAACGTAAACTATAAAGGATAAATTATTCTGAGATGACACACCACAAACCCACGTCTCTACCAAAACATGACTTTATGTCTAGGAGGAAAGATTTTGTAGAAAAGGCTAATCACCTAAAAAACAGTAGACATACTCTCACAAAGGTCTCAGTTGAAAATAAATGAGCACATACTAGAATATGCTTAGATCTCCCTAACTAGTACCTAAATCATGGGATGCTTTGAAGTGGGAAAAGGAAAAAAAATAGTACTAGATAACCACACTAGTAATGAATTCTAAAAGGAAAAATTAATGATGTGTTTTTCCCAAAGTTTTTTTTTTCTTACCTCTTCAAATGAATACACACCAGTCACCTTAGGAAAGAATAAGTTTAAAGTTTTTACATCACCAGGATACCGATTCTAACATAATAAATTACTTACTAATGCACGTGGGTTGGTCTGACCATCCGTCTTGTAGACACGTGATGGATCCTGATGTTTCTCCATCTGGTGTTAAGTATCCTGGTTTACACTTAAATTGTGTTTTTTTATTTAAAACATATATATAATCAGATTCAGAAAGAAACCCGTTTTCAATTTCTATATCTGATTTTGAACATGTTTCTAAAATGAAAAAGGGAAAAAATGCACATATGTTCAATACCATTTTTACAAGAACCACAATAATATGACAGTATAAAAACCAGTCATTTGTATAAGTGAAGTTGTGTGTGTAAACCTGGAATAATCATAATCATCCAGGCTGCTGAGCCTAAGAAAACAAGCTATCGGTTTTGAAAGATACATCAGGAGCCTTTGTGAGGTTTTTGGGGAACAAGACAAGGTTTAAAACACTCATAATCCCTTCAAAGAAATCATTAGAAACCTGTTTGTCTAATGCATCCAGAACCATATAGAACTATATCTAGGAATTATGTTTTTTCCTGGGAGTTGCTTTAACTATGGGAATAGTTGGGATCTCTTAGGCATCTAGAAGTCATTTCACCATCGGACTCCTTTGATCACGTGTTGATCTTGAGAATCTGTGAACGTAGATGCTACAGACCTTGGCCCCGAAGTTTCATATGTAATCGTAATTATGTGCTTGAAACATAATGGGTGAATGAAGTTCAAAGAAGATAAGAAAGAGCCATGCATTTATTGATGTTCCCAGGCCAAAATGATGATTCCTCAAAATATGTAAAACTTTACCTGAACCTGCAACTAGGTTTCTTCTTAAACATAGTTTCATTTATACATGAAAAAGGAGGAAACAAGAAAAGAAAACAGTAAATATTTTTAGTGGAATGATAAAGAAAACATATTAAATAATTGTAAGGTGACACTAAAATAGGGCCAAGTGGGAGCTTTATCACTAAACAGTTCTGAAAGAAGAGACTAGAAAATAAAAATGAGAAATTGTTTTTGCTTTAAGAAACTAGAAAAAACAAAGCTTAATGTAAGTATGCATTTTGAAAAAATAAAGATATGAGGAATCAAACTGAAAACCAACAAAAGACAAAATTAACAAAGGTGAAGGTGATTATGTAAAGAAATGTAACAAGATTGATAAACACCAGGCAAGAATAAGAAAAACAGTGTTTCAGCCACAAGCAAGTAGGCAACTGAACTAAATAGTTAAGACTTATGTATCGGGAGTTGGAAAACAAATAACATATGACTATAATTTCATAGAAAAAGAGATAAATGAGGTAAGCTTTGTTATAAAAGCGACTTTTACTTGGAGAAATTTTCCAGAAAACAGCACAGAGATCAGAATCCAGAAAGAAAACAGGAGTCGTACTTGAAGAAACAAGAGTAGTTTGAAGAGATTGAGATTACCACGATGTGCAGGCTGTGAAAACAGAGGAAGGAGTTCCGTGTAACAGTACTACAAGCCACATGGCAGTCCCCTTAAGGGTTCGTATACTGTGCTGAGAGACAGAACTACATGGTACCAGGCAAAGAATAACTATGAGAAAACTTACAACTAGCAGCTAACAATAGGTTCCGGCATGCCCAGACCGCTCCGGGGTCTGGTCATCCAAATTTGAACAGTCAGAGTGGAAAGACTCTTGACCAGTGAGATGATTTAGTAAAGGTCCAGAAGAGGCTTTGTTAAGATTATGAATAAACTGGCCCCAAATTGCTTTTAATAAATCTTTTAAAAATCAAAACAATCAAATTAACTTAGTCTCCCAAAACATAATTTGAAACCAGTAATCCTTAAAATAGCCAATCTCAAACACCCAGAGGTCTAAGAATGGCCTGTTTCCTTCCTTGAAACATGGGGGGAAAGGTGAAAGAAAAGTAACTGTGGAGTATCTAAAGCAGAAAATGTTTCAATAATGTCCACTGTACTCTACCCAAACATCAGTGGATAAACTACGTGTCAAAATTGTTGGAATAACATTAAAGCAGAATGGAAAAAAATCAGTTGTTTTAAATATATGTATAAAAAGGAACAGGGTTCCACATCAATTATTTTAGCTTCCACTTTAAGACACTGTAAGAAGTAGAACAAATTAAAGGAAGGAGACAAAAAGAAATAATAAATATCTGAGTTAACATAATATCAAGCACTTATTATATATAATATATGTGTGTGCATAATAACCAAAAGCTTGTTATTTTAGAAGATCCCTAATATTGAAAGACATTAAAAAATTTTAACAGTGAGTAACAATTGAGGTGGCACAAGTTGCCAATATCCACAATGATGGGAATGGCATCCTTATAGTTTTTATGTATATATAGTGCAAGAGTAATAAGGAAATATTGTGAAGGGTGTCATGTCAGTCAATTCATCTAGAAAGATTAACAAAGTTAGCAAAACCACAGACTACAACAGCTCACTCAAGAAAACATAGATAACAATAATGCAATTATGTTTAACATGAAACAGTCATAAATCTAACAAAATACATACAGAGTCTCCATGCTAAAAACAATGTAGCACTGCTGTAAGAAAAAGGACCATCTAAATTAAACACATGACCTCATAATTTCACACTTAGATATTTTTCCAAGAAATAGTACGTGCATTTCTTCCAAAGACTAGTGTTCAAATATTAGCTGAATAGAACTTCCAAAATGTGAAAATAATCCAAATATTCATCTGTAGTGGCAAAGAACCAAATTTCTGTGTATCCACATGAGATCATACTCCAGAAAGAGAGTTACTAATGCAAGAAGTGATATAGAAGAATGTCACAGATTTTGCTGAAAAAAAGAAGCCAAATTTAAATCTGCTCTACAATGATAGCAAGAACATTGATTACCAGAAGTGATGGAGTTTAGGAAAGGCTGAGTGGAAAGGGAACAAGAGAATTTTCTCAGAGGTTGAAAACTGTCTCTTGCTTGGAAATTAAATGTACAGTTGTAAAAAGTAGTAAATTTTATTGTTAGTCAAAAATGCCAAATCAATCTGCTTGAATAGAATATAAAAAGTAAAAGAAATAAAAATCAGAAAAGTAGTATGTTCAAAGCAGAACAAATCAAACAACAGAAACTCTAGATCGAAAAAAGTATAGAGAATTAAGAATATAAACAAAAATAGCACTGAGTAAAGTCAAAGACTATCAAAATTCTTTAAAAATTGTATGCAGATTGATAGTAATCTTGGGAAATTTAAAATCATCTGAAATAAAAAACATTTTTAGAGGTTAAATAAGTAATAGACATGTTGCCTATAGAAATTGTTAAAACTAAAAGCTTCCTCCTCATCAGCAAGAATATATAAGAGAACACAATTGACAGGCATTTAAAAGATCATTAAAACCTTAGAAATATATCTCATTATTAAATAGGAAGGCTCAGTATCATAAAGCTGTGAATTCCTCATAAATTTTTCTGAAGATTCAAAATAGTTCTAATCAAAATCTAAACAAGGTCATTTAAAAAACTTGATAAGCTGATTTAAAAATATAGGTAAGTGATCTGATTAAATATTCATACTGTCTTATTTTTCCTCTTTGCTGAGCCAAAATACTCGACACCCAAAATTAGGGGAAGAAAGGTTTATTTGGCTCACAGTTGAAAAGGGTTCAGTCTACAGTCAGCTCGGTCTGAGGCACGTTGGCATGGCAGACAGGCAGAAGGCAGCAAGGTAAGCAAGGGATGCAAGCAAAAGAGGAAGGCAAGGCTCTTTCTGTCCCTTATATCTTATCCAGGCTGCCAGGATTAAGGTGGTGCCAAACCAATCAGTGGATTGATTTCGTGATCACACGCCCTTAATCCCAGCATCACACCCTCTAGATCCAGTCACCTCATACCACATGAGGCTTTGGGGGGACATTTAGACACAAACCATAACATTCTTCCCGTGGACCCCCAAAGATTCATGAACATCTCTTTATGCAAAAGACATTTAGTCCGTCTCCAAAAATTGCCAAAGTCCTAACAGTCCTCAGCACTGCTGAAATGTCCAAATCCAAAGTCTCTGAGATTTAAGACAAACTCTTAGCTGTGAGCCCCTGTACAAATGAAAAGAATGTTAAACACTTCCAACATACAATGGCACAAAATAAACATTCCCATTTCAAATGGTATAAAAAGGAATAGGACCAAAGCGATTCTGAAATCCCGCAGGGCAAACATTAAGTCCTGTAGTTCCATGTGCAGCATCAGAGGCAATCTGTGGTGAAGTCTGAACTCCAAGGGGCTTGGGCAGCTCTGCCCCTGTGACACTTCTGGTGGTGGTATCTCCCATGGCTTCTCTCTTGGGCTGATTCTGTTTTCTCCTTGCAGTTTTCCTCAGATGATCCACATTCCTGGCTTCTCCAAACTTCTGGGGGCTCCAGTGCACCTTTGGCTTCACACACACTGCCCCCTCAGGGGCACACTGCCTGGTCTCCCAGGCCTTCTTCTGAAATCTGGGTGGAAGCCTTCCTGACCCCACAACTCTTGCATTCTGCATGAACCTAAAGCCAGGGCCACGAGGATGACGCCAGGGTCTGCCGCCAGCTGGAGCAGAAACCAGGCTTCCTTCTTTCTTGGCTGTAGGGGTCCTGTGCCTGGATTGCTGAGCACTCTGAACCAAATCCCCAGGACCAACTTCCCTAGGCTGCCGCCATCTGCAACATGGCACTCTGGGTCTTTCTTCTCAAAGCAAAGTCTTTTACCTTTCCAACTCCAAGGCTGTAAAGGTGGAGTCCTGCTATTTCCTGTGATAGCCTTGGGCCATCTTTTCTCTCGTCATCTTCTGAAATACCTGGCTTTCTCTTGTTAGTCTTTTCAGCAACCAATTTCTCTTGTGTTCCATCTTTGCAGGCCACAAATTTACTGGAGTTCCCTTTGTAGCCAAACTCACAATATTCTGAACCATTCTGCTGGGCTGTTTTCTCTTGGTTCTCAACATAAATCTGGCTGAAAGTCCCCAACATTAGCCGTGCCACCACCTCAACATTAGGCTGCCTTGAAATTTCTTTTGCAAGATTAATTAGTCTGCTGCCCTTGATCTCAGTCTCAGGCAAACTCTCTGGACACAAGGAAAATGCAGACAAACTTTCTGCCAGGCCATAACACGCATGGTCTGGTGTCCAACAGCCAATGCGGCCCTTCCCAGCAGAAACCTCTTGAGCCTGATCTGTACCAGCAACTGTTCCATCAGCATTCTGGTCTTCTGAGCTCTGACCAGAATCTCCTGCTATGAACCTACAAAGGTTTTCTAGGGCTTCTCTTGTAGGCAACATTTCCAAACCTTTCCTAACTCTTCTCCTTCCCACAAGCCAACTCCAAAGGCTGCTAAACCACATGGTCAAGTATAGTCACAGCAGCGACCCCACTTCTGGTACCAAATTCTGTATTGGTTACCTTTCTAGAGTCCATGGATTGTAAGAGAGCAGATTTAATACAGGACATTTATAAATTATAACAGTCACCCATAAGCCAAATGCAGGAAGAGTGCCGAATGCCTACCTATGCATTGGAGACCCAAAAGATCCAGTCAAGGGCTGGGAGCCCACAGCATTGTCCTGTGTACGTCCATGTCTACAGATCATGACTAAAGAAATCTTTACTGGAACCAGGATGCGATGCTCACAGCAGAGATGATGACCAGAGCTCCCCCGAAGCAACAGCAGCCATCCTCGACGACAACAAGGCCCCGAGCTCCTTCCTCGATGAGAACAGCCGAGTTCCTTTCAGGAGAACCAGCCGCAGCAGAGCTGTTCCTGGGAAACAGCCCACCCACTAGCTTCTGCTCCTGTTCTCCTTTATGTTGCATGAGCAACAGTCCTCAGGTGGATCCTGTACGCCCAGAAGCCACCAACTCAGTGCAGCTGGACATTCTGGCTCAAGTTGACCACAATAATTAGTCCACCACACATACTTATTTATATATCTATCTGTAGCAATTAAGATAGAGGATTACAAAAACACCAGCAGAGAGCATCTTTACTAATATTGCAAAAGAGAGGGGCTGGGGATTTAGCTCAGTGGTTAAAGTGCTTGCCTATCAAGCGTAAAGCCCTGAGTTTGATCCCCGGCACCATCGCCATCCCCCCCAAAAAGGGAGAATACACAGGTTTTCGGGATTTGGCTCAGTGGTAAAGTGCTTGCGTCACAAATACAAGACCCAGAGTTCAATCCCCAGCACCAAAAAATAAATAAATGAATAAAAGAGAGAATACATAGACTAACAGAATTAGATATTTATGATACATGAAAAAGGTGTAATATCAGATTACTGGAGGAATGTTCATTTCCCCAATTTTTAAAAAGGAAATGTATATTAGGCATAAAAATCAACACAGAATGGATTAAAACATGAATAGGAAAAACAAAATATCCTATAACTTAGAATAAAAAAGTATAACATCTATGTTTTAAAGAATACAAGTGTTATTTAAAAAACAAAAACAATGATTAAACTATTGTAAGCTTTATTAAAAAAAAACTTGTGTCTATAATAATATAAAAGAGTAAATACCAGTCACAGAAATGAAGAACACATTTGCAATACATGTAATTGAAAGAGAATTAGTATTTAAAATTACTAAGATTCCAACAAAAACTAGAACCCACAAAAAATAAATCAAGAAAATCATCAAACTTCTTTTTAAATTGGGATAATTAACTGTCAATTAACCTACAACAGTATATGCTAAACCAACATAGTAAGAAAAGAGATGTGCACCAACACTACAGTGCTACAGCACAGACACTGATTTTATAAACATTAAAATGTGACATCACCAATTCACCATCAAGGATGTAGAGTAAGAAGGAACCTTTGCCACTCACATACTGTATATTGGTACAACCACTAGAGAAAACTTTCTTAAATAGAACATACAATATCCCAGAAAACCCATTCTTAGTTCTGTATCCCCAAGAAATTCAGAGACAACAGCACTGTAAAAATGTCACGTGTCTTCTTCAATATAAGATACACACATTTTTGGTTATTGTTGCCTTTATTTTCCATTGTACACTGTAATTTTGTCACCATTTTGAGTTTAGTGTTTAAGTGATTTCAAAGTACATATTAATATGACTTAGTTCGAAAAACAAATACTGTACTCAATTCTTGGTCTTCTTGATTAGTCTGAGAGGTACATTTATTTTGCTACATTCTTATCATGAAGTTTTATATCCATTTATACACATGAAAAAATGAAGCAGGTTGACAGAAACATTTTACCAGTTAATGTAGATGGTCTTAGAAAATCATGGGCACAGTAAGATTGCAGAGTACTTTACTTACTGACACGGATGCACTTGAGGGGAAGGGACCAGCCATTCTCTGTACATGTAATTGTGCTCTGCCCATTTGGAAGACTGTAGCCAGGATAACAGTCAACCCGTACAGACTGATTTTGTGTATATGTTTTTCCCCAATACGGATAACGTCCATTTTCCACATAATTGTAATAGCATTGTCCTATGGATCACAAAAATGACAAATTTTTAATGGAGAAACATTAATTTGGTCAAAATACTAAACAAAAACATACCTTTACAATATTAAATGAGAATACATAAGCACCCCAAGATAATGTGCAATTAAGAATAACTGTAATTACTGCCCAGTGCTTCTTTAAAAAGTAAAAGCAATATTCAATATTTTTTATATTCAGTTTTTATAATTAAAACTATACAGGTATTCTTGTAAAGTTTCTGTCTTTATTTTTCCTCTGAAATGAAAGACATGAAAGACAAAAACTTCATGAAAGACAAAAACCTTTTGTCTTTTTGTTCCTACATCTCTTGGTCCCATTTTTGTCACACAAGTCTTAACTGGAATCATGCATTCGCTCTCCTCTCTCCACTGAAGACTTTTACATGTAGGGCTACAGAGACATTTACTCACTGAGGCATGGGACTTCTGGCGACCATCCTTCTTTTGTGCAGCGGATGTAATCCCATCGTGAGTTGGAAGAAGTCACAAAATTCTCATTACAGTAATAGCTGTAATATTTTCCTATAGGCACTGGAAAGTATGGTCTATATCTATCTTCCCAAAACAGACTTCCATGTTTTATTTCTGGAAAGTCACAGGGTTTCACTTGTAATTAAAAAACAAAAAAATTAATTTTACCTCAGTGAACCACTAAACCAGGAATGAATCATTTGACCAATGAATTATATTCAGCTATTAACATAATTGCACACATATTCCAGCACAACAAAAGTTACAGAATTCAGATGATGGAGGTATGTTGAGTAGCTTTTTGGTAATAAAATTGAAATTATATCTTGTGGGGCAACAGAGAAACAGACTAAGATATTTGTTAAAATACAAATAGTTATGGTTATGATAAATACTTATTTCTAATTTTAATTGGAAAATGAGATTAATGTTATATTTTTAAATTAGATATGATATTATATCTTATTGAATGCTTCTTACCTGTTATGTAATTTTAGCATTGTGTTAGCGCAGTGCTATTCATTATATTGAAAGGTTTATATGTAATATTTTCCTGAAATTTTGCTCTTTTTGTAAGATTATTTAGCGATAATATAGTATTTTTAATACCATGATAATATTAATTTTTTCCATGACATATGATTCTCTTGCAAGAAACTTTAGTGCAATGTGTTAAAAATAATTTTCACACTCACATGCAAAGACACACAACAAATATTGTACATTTTCTTTAAATTAATTTTTACATGGGGCTGGGGATTTAGATCAGTGCTTAGAGTGACTCCCTTGCAAGCACCAGGCCCTGAGTTTGATCCTGACAACCAAATAAATAAATAAATAAATAAATAAATAAATAAATAATTTTGTATTTGATAGAGAAATTTTTCAAGAAATTTTTACATATTTGTTATGTGGATTATAACCTTTGAAGTATTGTTTATTCTAAATATCTATCTTTAACAAAGATTAGAGAATGCTATCTTTCTAATTATACTTTCTTTGTCTATAGTCCATACCTCTTATTATTGAAAGATATTTCCCTATTTTTCTTCGTAAAAGCACAATTAAAGTGCTTATTTAGTTTAGTTCATTCCTTCTATAATATATTTGCCTTTTCTCCCTACGACTTTTTAAAGATTTGGAGTATTTTCTTTTTACCCTTGGAAATTACAAATTACATCTGATCTGTCAAGATCCGTATGATTTAGTGATAACTGTTTTAAGCAAGCTTTGGTTTTTGAGTTTTCGGAAGTGGGATTTTTAAAAACTCAATTAAATTTTCTATTAAATTGTAGAGTAGATTTGAAAACTAGTGCTTGACTGCAGAACAAACGTAGTCATCCACCTCACTGAAATGCTTCATGAAACATTAATAAAATGAAGTAGACCACTGAGGTGTCTAGTCAAAGATATGAAAAAGAGATTTGATTAAAGGTAGGTATCATTATTTTGACCAGCCTGAATTCCTGTGCTACTTTTTTCTCTCACGTTGCCACTTTTAAATCTGTGTTTTCCCCCTTTATAACATGGTTCCTTGAAGCAAATGTAATATTTCACACAGAATCTGCTCAGCAGAGAGAAGTAGTACTTAGAGCAGCCTCACTCATTTCACACTTCTATCAGTACATGTTATGGCCTCTTTAGCACTAGGGTTCTACCATAGAGCTGATGAAAATTGATCTAAAATTGATTAAAATATTCACTAGTTTTTTTACAAGTGATGCTAATCTGCCTTGTACTAGGACAGCTAATTCCTTTGACCCAAGCCTGGGATCTTATTGTTAATCCTGCCAAATTCCATCTTATTAGTTGAATCTAACAAGGATTATCTATGATCTGTCCTAATGTAGATTTGTTATCATTTGTATTATTCCAATTGAAATAAATAGATCGTAAATGGTATCCAGGCCCTCCTCATTCTTTCTCAGATCAGTAACTCTGCAAAAAGTTAGGTATCATTAAAGCAATTTATGGACAGGCCCATGGGGTAAGGAACTGAGGCTACCTGTTAAAATCTGTGTGAGCAAGCTATGTCAGAAGTGAATCCTGCAGCCCCACTAACCCTTCAGACAACTATAGCCTATGTCCATTTTCTAATTATACCACAGGAAGACATTTTGACTCAGAATTATTCCACTAAGTTATCCCCAAATTCCTGACATGTAGAAACTGTGAGATAGATAATAAAGGTTTGTTGTTAAGCAAATATGTTTTGGAGGAAATCTGTTGTAAGGCAATAAATAACTAACATATTAGGGGTTCAATGGCATTATTCTTACCCAATGTTTTAGTTAAATATTGAAAGAATTTTATTAATTAGAGAAATTTATATTTATACACAAAAATATGTTTAATTTTGGGAGGCAAGAAAGTAAGGAGGTTCATTACGGCTTATATCTAGCTGTCTCCTAAAGCCTCAGGCACTCACAAGTGCGGCTTTTTGGATGTGACTGGATCATAGGTGTGTGTGAAACAGGATTAGTCCACTGATGGGCTGACAGCTGGGTGTGATGTTGGGAGGTGAAGCTTGGTGGGAGGAGACCAAAGGGTATATATCCCTCCCCCTCTCCTGGTGGCTGCTGCTTCCTACCAGTTACACCATGTGCCCTTTCCCCTCTGCCATGCTCCCCTGCCTTGGAGCCAGTCTGCTGTGGAGTGAAACCTCGGCAAACTGTGAGCCGGTTTTTAAAATTTTAAAAATTTAAAAAAAGAGCACTTCTAAAAGGGACTTCATACACAATATGACAGATACTTGGTTTTATTGTGTCCCCTCTTTATGTATTTAAGAGAAAGTGATTTTAGAATTAAGAAATAAGTCAAAACATAAACAAAACTTACAGCTACATCTTGGAGCAGGTACCCAGCCACTACTTGTACATTTGGCTTTATTTCCCCTGGTTGCAGGATAAAAATCACCTTTACATTCATATGTGATTTCATCTCCAGTTCTGTGTTTAATCCTTTGAGGTGAGTAGGCACCATTTGGAATATAAGGAGGAAGGCATATTTTTTCTGGAAAATAAAAGGACACGTAGATAATGCAGAAATCAGTCCCATTAAATTTAAGTATATGAAAATACAAATATGAATATTTTTTATTTGTCCTTAGCACAGCACAATGGCATTTCATATCCTGCCTGATATCACTCATATTTCCCTTCACCGTATATTCTCATGAGACATATTTGTGCCTCTTGGATTCCTAATCCCTCTTTCTCCAAAGTTACCACATCGTAAGACTCCAGATGTGGCAATGTCTTCCTCATGTATAACTTTATTCTTTCTGCATCCTTCTACTTCTTTTTTTACTTTTGTTCCCATAAGGAGTGTTTATAAAATGTTCTACTGGTGAGATTTCACATTCCTTCTTCTCTGAAGTATACGTGACCACAAGACTTGCATAAGATGATGTGATGAAAACAGGCGCAGTATCTTTTATCCTAAGGAGCAAGTTTTAAAAGAGATTGTGTGATTTTTTTTAATGTTCGTTTTCCTCAAAACTACAGTAAGGGAGGACATAGATTGTATCTCTTGCACTTGATTCTTAACAATTAATATGAAGATCAGAGTTTATCATAGGATATAAACTTTATTATGACATTGATTTATTGCAATACATTTTCTTACAGAAATAGGACAAACTAATATAGGATTTGGAAATCACTTTTGTAAAGGACCCAGATAGAAGTTCTCTGTTGCATCTACTTCAGTATGCCTCATACTGCCCCAGAGCGCAAAAGTAGCCACAAGTAATACATGAACAAAAACATCTTTGTTTACCCAAAAAAAAAAAAAATGCAGTTTAGATTTGCCCTGTGAGCTACAGTTTGCTATCATTTGCCATAATTTATAAAGCTTTCTCTTACTCCTCTTCAACTCTCCTATATCTCAATCATAGCTTAATTTACATTTCTTTTCTAATCAAATGTAATATTTTAAGTATTTAGAGAAATTACACAAATGTCAATATTAGTGCCATATTGCACTTTGGCCTAAAAACCTGTGATGGACATTCAAGGCTGGAATTTGGATTTGGCCAATTTGCCTGAAATCCAATTATAACGTCCTTATTTACTTATTTCATTTCTGGATAGAAATGACTCATAGTCTCCTCACTTCTTCAAACCTCCTAATACAACTGCATTTTCATCAGTAGATCATAAGTCTTGACATTCACACAAATGAATTGAGACCATCAGTGTGTTCCCTACATCTGTTCTCAACATTCCTTCAATATTAGCTGTATCCATTCTGAATTAAAACTTTCCCTCAGCATTCAATGACAAGACGTTTCAAGCTTAGGGTAGCTTCAAACCTTTTGTTTCTCTGCTCTTAAATTTTGGCCCCAATTTTACATTTTATTTTCCGGATCTGGTCTCCTGTCACTTTCCTATCTACTGTCTATGCTGCCACAAATCTGACTTCTGTCTGGTGCTCACACGTGCCAAGCTGATTCCTTCCATTTGCACTGTCCTTCTCATATGTTTCGAACGATTCTGCCCTAGAGCGTCACACTGATATTTTATCACCACTTCAGAAATTTGTTCCTTGGAGATCCTTATAGGTGTTTTATGAGTGAATATCTATGCCTTACAATTGATTCTATATTAGTATTTGTCCTTGATTTATTGTTTTTCCTTCCACACTCTTTGTGACATTCAAAATGTGTCCATGATTAAAAGTTGCTCCATTATGTTAGTAACTTATTCAATGAGATACAAATTCATATATCAAATTGCAACTTCACATTGGACAGGCTTATGAGTGTAATTCAAAAACATATCTAATTATTACATACAAATCAAATCAACATCCTTTGCTCCATACATAATTTTCCTTTTGTGTTTGGCAATTTAATTTGTGAAAGAACATTTTAACAGAAGGCTAGAAAATTCCCTCACATCCCTTCCTCTGAATCACTCTTGCATTCAGTTGGACACAGATTCTATAAAGTTTTAATTATTGATTTTATGTTCCCTGCTTTCCATACCATACTTCACTGTGTATATTTAACTCCTGGAAGTATTGCAGTAGTCTCTCTACTGATCTTACATTTATGATCCATTATGACAAAATAAACTTTAATTGGTGTTTATTGCTAACAGGACAGGACATTCACAGTGGTAATAATTATTATAGAAAAGAATGTCAGCACCTAAATGTAAGTTCTAAGTAAACTATGTCTTAAGTGTCTGATGTTATTTGACATTAACCTCAAATGAGCCTTAAATGTATTCCTTTTGTTTGTTTTTTTCACTCTTACTTGACTCTGTTGTTATCTGTCACATTTTCATATAACCATTGTGGTTAAGTTTAGCTATTTTAGATTTTACTTCATGGTAGAGCTCAATTTAATACCAATTTTTTAAAGTCAAAAGCAATAATACACAAAAAACAAAAATTTAAGAGACTAATCAAATAGGAAAATTCCAAGTGTTGGAAAAATTTTGTTAAATTATTGAAGAATAAAAGGACTTCTGGAGATTACTCTCAAGCTGTAAACATAAATCACTTAATGAAGTTTAATTCCCAGCCTTCATAATTTCCTTAAAATAAACAATGTTATTAAACATCACCTAGATATGTATTTCTATCAAAAAAAATAATATTTCAGACTATCCAAACAATTTTTACCTACTCTTAGAAACATTTGAAATAAGAATAATATTCAAGGTTAGCATTCTGTGCTGTAAATCAATAAAAAATACAATCTGTGGAAGGAAGTTGATCCTAAGTAACTTTATTCATATTGGTACATTTAATTATTCCTGAAAATGACATCTCATCACAGACCGTCCTTTACTGGATACAGAAACAAAAGTTTTGACAATTCACTCAAATAAAACCCCTGACATGTGCATGCCATGGACTAGCTAGAGGACAATTTAATTATTTTCCTGTAGCACACTGTATTTCAATTGTATTTGATTACAAATTTCCAAGTTTTTTTTATAAATTTGGATGCAAGAAAGAGAGTTTTAAGTTGCTTTTTTTTTTCTGAGAAATTAAGGTATATAGATTTGTAGTTCATTGAACATCGGCAGTGAGATCCTTGCATCGTACCAAGAAATCAAAGACTAGTATTTGTAATGGCTTAGGTGAGGTAGAGAAAATGGGCTTCCTTTATTAACAAGAAGCTTCTCTATAGCTTGTTCAAGTAAAGTGTGTTTTGGTAAAATGCAGCAGGCTGTAAAAGAGAGTACATGTTGATCTGGTTTGGGGTCAATCTCTTCTTGTTTATACTGAACTTTAATAAATTATTTTGTGAAAGAGGATACTCTGATCCTAAGGCCTGTTCGTGGCATCTCTGCTCCCCAACCAAAAAACCCCCCAAAACAGGACCCTAAACAATTAGTTCTTAAACCTTTAAGGTTTCACTTGTACTTGTGATTGAGAAATGGAAAACATCTAATAGGAACACATTTGATGAAGGTTAAGTCTTTGAGGTGTGTGTGTGTGTGTGTGTGTGTGTTTGTGATTGTATATGAGTGAATTGACTGTTCAAGAATAGCAAGCCCAGGACTTGTAGCAACGTTTCTGGGAAAACCAGATATTTTCCATTTTGAAAACAAGTATTTGTTGAGCAAGAATGTAACACAGGTAGGTAAGTTATCAAGAAAAAGAAATGAAATCATTAGATGGCTTCAGTAAAGCAGTTGTGCTGCACCAAGTCACACAAACTCGTTTCCCAAAGTCTCACCTTGAATTACTGAATGCTGGATTGCAAGCTCATCCATAACGCAAGGCAAGGCCCTGATATAAAAATGAGTTACGTTTTGATGTTTGAGTGGATAAATTCACTGTGGTAGAGTGCAACACCAGGAGACTCGAGCCCAAGTTTCCTCTACTAGGGAACCATGGGCGCTTGGGACCTTTCTGTAACGAGGCCAAAGTGAAGATCATTCAATTGTGAAGAATGAAGTATTTTCCAAGGAACTATGTGTAGGCTCACAATGTGTAAAATCAATTCAAATGTAACTCTGTCTTGTAAAAGAAGTTAACTAAAGCATGATTTATGCATGTATGTACCGTATGATTTATAATTCAGAAGACTCAGGAATTCAGCTCTTCCCGTCCTGCTGCCCCGCAGTATGGCACAATCTGTGACAGCACACACTTACGTCACTAGATTATACGTCCTTTTTACACTCACTGCGACGGACCTCATCAAAAGCAGCTTCGCTCCATTTCTGAATGTTTGCAAATAATTCAAGAATGTCATTGCTCCGCTATGACTGTATCTTCTTGCTATCATATGACCTGTTGAACTCGTCAGCTATCTTTATTCTCTTCTCTAAGTCATGATAGTTCAAAGCCATTTCTTATAAAATGAGGTGAGCTAAATAGACCACGGTGTCCCAGATTATTTTTTGGCGGGCAAAGAATAGAGTTGGGTGAACTCTTGAGTTCTGCAAAACATCATTTCGTGATGAAAACTAGGAGGGTTCGGGCCGTCATCATCGGTGCTGGCCGACAGTGAGGCTAATGTTAATAAGATGCCTGCTTCCTTCCCCTTCATCTCATTGTCAGTGGAGGACTCCCTCGTCGGCTAGGACTGTAATTTACTTTTAAAAGCTAAATTCTGAGCTGAGGGGAAGCTGTTAAATTGAGAATTGTAAATTACTGGGAATTAAGAAGCCTGCGATGGTCCTGGCTCTCCTCCGGGAATGTCCTGCAACCACAGTCTAGCCTCTTAATTAGACCCTGCAGCTTTGGGACCTGCTTACTGCAACTTTGAGAGTGAAATTCTCATACTGATCAGCGTCAAGATGGAGCTTGTACACTTAAAGTTCTGTCATATACAATATTGTAGGTGCAATAGTTCATTCTTACAAAAGTTGATATTCTATTTTTGAAAAAATACATTACTTAATTAAAAGGATTCTGTTAATTAATGTGGCTGGGGGTACAGCTCAGTGATAGGGTGCTTGCTTAGCACGCACAGGCCCTGGATGGATCCCCAGCACTGTAAAAAAGAGAAATAAAAATAATTGATAGACTTTATGTCAAATGAGATAGAGAATAGAAATAACATTACCTTCACACAAAGGCTCTGGATTCCACCCCGACTTAGTGCACATGGCATCGCCTCTCTCACTGTATTCAAAACCTGGGTTACATTTGTATTGAAATCGTTCATTCTCCTTATAAATGTTCTTTGGAGATATAGAGTATCCATTTCTAATTTCTGGTGATATGCAGGAAATTTCTAAATAAAAATAATTAAATGTATATAATTTTTATTACAAATTAAAGAACAATGACCAAGTTATACCAGAAATGTTGTTTCCATTAAGTAAATCTGCCAAACAAACAAAAGTTCTGTTTTGACTTGACTGCCTGATGACTGATCTGTGTTCTTAACATTTATCTTCACATGAAATTCAAATTCCCGTTAAAATTATGTCTCTAATTTTATGTCATCTGAAGGCAAATTAGTTCCCTTGACGTAAATGACAGCCAGTCACAGTCATCTAACATGATGTGGAGTTGAACATGATACAGATTTATCGTAGTGTTTTCCCTGAGTGACCTGCAAATGTAGCGCATTTTTTGGTTATGACTTAGAATAATTGTTGACAGAACAATTTGTCAAGAAAATTCATTGAACCGATTTTCCATTACATATTGAAAAGTAACTGACTTTCTGCTTTTGAGTTTTCACTGTCCATAAAGCTTTTCTGTCAAAAACGAGAAGAAACACACGGCCATCATCTTTAGTATCTTTTCTCTCAAACACTTTTCCCCGGAATTGTGCAATGATAAGTGCCTTGGAGACAGAATGTGCTGCCGCATTCCTCTCTTTCACTCCCCCCAACCAGTAGGATCTCACTTTTCTCATTTTCATCTGGAAAACATCTCACTCTTCCCTACAATTCCAGCTCTCAATAGACCGAAGTAGGAGAGCGCTGTGAGCTCAAGGCCAGCCTGGACTACATGGGAGACCCTGTCTCAAAACAAAGCAAAGTGAAGGAAAACAAAACATCAACAACAGCAAACAAAAGTAGCAAGAACAGAAGAAGACTCATTTTAAACATTAACAAATCCAGCAAGGTTTCACTAACCCTGGAAAAGTTGTAAGCATGTAAATCATATCCTTGAATTCTAAAGTATAAAATATTTGCTGCAATGAATATAAATATTGGTTTATCATCATTATCACAAAGAACTAGTCAGTTACAAAGAGTTCTTAGGAAGAGAAGTTTTTCTGTAATGTAGACTATACTAAAAAAGCATGAATAATTCAGAGATTTTAGATAATGTTAAAAAATAAACATGACAGAAACTTTTGCACAAAAACAACTGGCAGCCAGCTGTGGTGGCGCATGCCTGTAATCCTGGCACTCGGGAGGGTGAGGTAGGAGGATTGCTAAGAGTTTGAGGACAGCTTGGGCTACATAGTGAATTCAGAGATAGACTGAACTACAGAGCAAGACTGTCTCAAACAAACAAACCAAAAACCTGGCAAAATTGAAGCATGGTACTGACAAAGGCATTGACTATAATGTTGACTCCAAAAATCCAAAAACATCAATTGTTCATGATGCACAAATCTTCACTATCATCACTAAAGAAACTGAAGAAATCTTGGATTCCAGTTTACTGTAGAATTTTTATAAAAAGCATAGATTTATTTGAGTGGATTCACTTCCTTTAAAAAATGTTTTTAGTATACGTGCAGCACAAATATAGAAAAGGGATATTACCTACGAGTGTTTTTCAACGATAGAATGTCATCTTACTAGATTGGTGGAAATAAATAATCATAATTTTTGACTTTCAAAATTTCAAAAAGTCTCTTTTGGAGATCAATTCTACAACGTGTGGCAGAAAGGCTGAACATTCTAGTTCAGCCTGTAGGAGCTAATTACAAGGTAATTACAGTTAGAGCATGAATGTCCATATCACAAAACCACCTACGTTTAAATCCTGCCTCTTTATGCCATGGTAATCCAGAGCATGCAATTTAACTTTGCACCATAGTGTCTTCCATTAAAAAAATAAAAGTACAGAACTCATACACTTGTTCTGAAGGTAAAAACAAGATGTCTCATGTAAAAAAAAATTTAGATCAATTATACGGAACTAGTGCATGCTTAACAAACATTAGCTGCTTTCAGAGTTATTTATGTTCTTTGGCGTGGACAATGTTTTCAAATGCATATTTTCATGAGAAAAACTGCAAATATTCACATAAACAAACAGGAGATAGATCTTACCCACACATTTTGGTTTTTCTGTACTCCAAAGACCATTTTCTGAGCAATGTATTTCTTTATGTCCTTCTATCTTGAAGCCTGAATTACACTCAAACTGTATCACTTGTCCAAAATAATATTCCTGGTCTTGTTCCAATGAACTGACAATTCGTCCATTCTCCAGTCCTGTCACTGGCAAACACTTAACAACTGAAAAAGTAAATACAAATTTTTTTCTAGCAAAACTCGAAAACTTCACCATGACATTTATCACGAAAAATGTCAGCAAGATAAGATTGGAAGAAATTACTGAAATGTTTTAGAAGAATTGCAAGAGATAAAGGCTAAGCAACAAAAATACTAATACATTTTATCTTGGATTCTTTTCAATGGGAGTAGGCAATAAAATTCCTACTATTTGTTAGCTTGTATTTTTGTGATAACAAGTGTCTTAAATAGTTACGACGTATGACTCTTAAAATAAACCCAAAATTTTCATTTATACTCCAGAATAATATGCCCTTGCACTCTGAAAAGATGTGAAAGCAAACTTAAGACACTATTTACTTCACTAGAGAGATTGTCCTTAAATGTTCTTCTTCTATTTCAATACTGAAAATAATGTAAGTGCTTCTTTTGATTTTACTTAATATTTTCAAATTCTCTGAAATTATGGCATTCAGCTTTTGTTACTGAGGAAAGTCCCCAGATGCTGTTGCAACAGAAATCCTAGAGCTCTCTCGCTGTTTATCACCCCCAAGAATGTACTCGGTAGACCTTTTTTAGGAACCCCAAATCTCAGTTTTTAACAAACCTCCCAGGTGATGATGTAGATATTGCCTAGAACATCTCTTCTTGTTTCCATATGTGAAAAATCTATTCTCCTGTAGTTTATAGGATTATTATCATATGATCATTACTTTTCCCACATTTATTTCATTTTTCTCTGAAATTACTTTCCACCATGGAACTAGAAAATACTAGTCTTATTAGCCCAAAACTTGAAAACAAGATCTACTTTTTCATTCTTGCTCTTTGCTGAGCAGAACTCTTTCTAGTCTGCATTTTTTTTAGGAAAACTATGACCACAAGAAAACCATGTTCTGCAATGAGTCATATTCAGTTGTTACCGTAGATGCCTGCATTTGAGCGATTACTGGTTGTGACTTTCATTTAAAAAGTTAAAATTCTGATCTTCTTTAAACTAACGATGTTTATGTTTATATTTAGCTTAGAGAATCCAAAAAGAGAGAAAGTTTTAGATTCTCTAATATCTGATACTTTGATTATTGGATCAGATTGGGTCGTGTTCACATTTGGTATATTGACAGTAGATTCTTTTCCCTTGAGGATGGTGCTGGGCAGGAGACCCAGGACTTTGCACATGCTAAGCAATCACTGTACAACCAAGCTACATCCCTAGTCCCCACCCTGGGGGGCATAATATAATGCATTAATAGAATGGCTAGGTACTCTGCACTGTATCAAAAACCATAAAAATAATTTGAATAAGAAATATTCAACTACAGACCTTGTGGATACTTTAACATAAAATTTCTTGAATGATAATAAGTATTTTAGATATTTTGAAATACTTGTCAATCAATTTTACATCTACCTTCACATATGGGAATTTTGTTGGTCCATCCATCTGTATCACACATACGGAAATCAGTGTCACCTACCATTTGATAGCTGAAAACACAAAAATAACAAGTGATGAAATAATGTGTTTAAATTGCAGTTTTAAGCTCAATACCATTCTGAATGTCTTCTAGAAACCACATTTCATGGAAAATTAATAGCATTTGCATTTTCTTCCTCCTATTTCCTTCTTTCTTTTGTTTTTCTTTCCTCCCTCCCTCCCTTGCCCTCTCTCTTTCCTTCTTTCATTTATCTTATTACTTAAATTTCTCTATTGTTCTCTCCTTTTCACATTCTCTCCCCCTCCTCTCTCTCTTCCTCTCTAACATTTTTTCTTTCTTCCTTTCCCTTCTTGTATCTTTTTTAAATCTCTCCATTTCTCCCTCTTTCCTTCCCTCTCACCCCACCTCTTTTTTCTTTCTTTATCTAAGCCTGCAGGTCCACCAAATAATTCTACATGGACAATTGTTTTCTTCATTTGCAAATAAAGATTGTTCTGTTCATCGTACAAGTTAATATTCTTCTTCAAAAAATGCTTTGTCTTTCTTTTATTGTTCTTGATTCATTCCTAATTTTGTAAGGCAAGAAAATGTTTCAGTAGACTAAATTTCAATTCCCCAGAGGTCTTTTGGATATTCTGCAAAATTCTACACAAAGCCTTCTAGGGATCATATACATGGAGGCTGGTAGGAAAGACAGGTTGGTGTCCATATGTTAGTGGCTGGAGAAAGATAATGGTTCACATCTCTGTAACCCAGACAAGCAAATACCAGAAAAGAACTTCCAGTTGTCTTCGCAAACTTGTCTTCTCAAAACAAAACCAGGTATCCATGTTGGATATTCTATTAAATGGTTAGTATTCAGCAAAGAAAAAATGAATGAGAGAAAGAGAAAAGTTGATTGGCAGAAATCATGGTTATGGGAAACCTGCTCTACTATCAGATTCCACAGGCGAATCAAAAAACGTACATCCTCTCAGTTAGGTAAAACATCCCCCTGATGAAATTTTTTTTTAATTCTTTTTTTTTTTTTTTTGGTGCTGGAGAATTGAACTCAGGGCCTTATGCTTGCTAGGTGAGCACTCTAACCACTGAGCTAAATCCCCTGATGAAATTTTACATAACCTAAATAACCAATAAACTGCTGGAGGACCAAGTCAAGGATAGAGACAATTACTCTCGTAGTAGAACTATGTCAGAGTTGACCTGTCGTTTGCACCATATGGAGGAGGTAAAGATTAAAGAGAGTCAGAGTCAAAGACAAGTGTGTAGCTAATCTCCTCATGAAATTATGAATATTAATTGCTAAAATTTAGGAAAGCAGGTGGAATAAGTCTACAGGTTTTAATTCACTTAGCCAAGTCAAGGTGAAACCTGAAGCAGAGAGACTAGCCTGGACTGAAAGATGTATTTCAGAGGTGAAGAGAGTCCTCTACGTGGACAAAGTTCACGGTAGTTTAAACCTGTTTGGTTGTACATAATAAGCTCAGCAGTAATGACTGGGAGTTGGCCTGGAAGTGGGTTTGAAAAAGGTGGAAAAGCTTCCTTAGGTAGTGGCCAAAGAAAAGCTAAATTCAAATGATCTAATATTTATTAGGTTTTCACGATACCCAGGGATCTAAGGGATTGAAGTGTAGGTCTTACTTATTTCTGCCACCAATAACATGATGCACACGCTATGTCTCTATTTTGTAAGAGAGGAAATAGGAGTGAGTAATATTTTTTAGAAGCGCACATAAATATCGTATGTTAGGGTTTTGGAATGCAGGCTTACGCCAATGTTTGGTCTTTACATTATTGTATATCATTGCCTCAATTCAGCGAATAAATGAAGAATAACAAGATTCCACTTGTAATATCTTGATTCTATTTATGCTTATGTAGTATAAAATTATACTGATGTGATCCTAGCTTTCCTATGTATGAAGTTTTCTTCTAAATAACTTTTGACCTGGAGAGCAGTAATAGAGAAGAAACACTGAGGTGATACCTTGATGAGATCAGTGGTGAAAACCCAGTAGTTGATTAGAAGGCACAGAGTCAAAGATTCTGAAAGAGTCACATGTTGGGTCCATGTGATAAGAATACTTTGCAAACCAAGGAACCATATATACTAAGTGAAGAGAAGTCTTGCTTCCCCTAAAGTTTACAAATATTCATCAAGATAGTTAGCACACAATTGAATTTTGTTACAATTCCCTTTGTCACTAACACATCAAATTCTCAAAACACTGCAAATAGTAGAATGTGGTAAAGAACTGTCGGATGAGCACTTAATTATATGTACAAGAAAGCAACATTGTACAGAGTCATTATAGCTTCCTTTAATTTTTCCATGCTGAGGAGATAATAAGGTATCTAAATATAAGCATTTATACTCTGTAGTTTAATTTTTCACGGTGTGTGACTTTTTATAATACTCATAGAAAAATATAGTCACCTTAAAAATAAAACAAGGTACAGTTCCTACTCACTATTTTGCTATCAAGCTCTCTTACATTGGCTACATACCCCTCATCACATTTGTAAACAACCTTTGCGCCATACTCAAACTCGTCTCCTACAGCAAGATGGAAAGAACCGAATGGAGTATCTCCAGGATGTCCACAAGGTTTTCCTAGAACAAAAACAAATATATACAAACCAGTCTGTAGTGCAAAGTGAGCATTTTATGTAGGAGTTGGGGAACACATATATTCAGTATCTGACTAGAAGATAGAATTAATTATAAGGAAAATTGAAAATGCCAAATCTATTTTTACAGTCAAATGCATCTGCATGCTTTTTTATTTTTGAATTTTGTAGGACTGCTTCCCACTTTTAAAATAATGATAAATTGTTCTGTTTTAAAATGACAATATGATATCATTCACCCAATAATAGTACAATGTCAAACACTAAGTGTTTTCACAATTAAACGTTTTTGTAATTGTCACAGATGTGTGAGGTACTTACTCCGGCATATCCTGGCTGGATTAAGAGCCACCCATTCCCCATTCCTGCAGGCCCTTATAATCATCCCAAGAGTCCTGTAGCCGGGCCGGCATTTGTACACAGCCTGAGTGCCTTCCAGATATGCTTGGTCAGACCAGGCACCTGACAGGATTTCTGTATCTTGTCTTGGAGGAGGTCCTTGACAATCTACAAATAACAAAAACAAAATAAATGTTTATAGTGCCTCTTTAAATGTAGAGTACATTTATTTTTGTTTTTAAAACTATCTATACAGTTAAAGGTTCATCCAAATGTATTCCTTAGTACGTATACATGGTATCTTGCGGAAACTGAATCTATATAATTTTGTAAGAATATTCACTATGTAAAGTTAATCTAAACATATTTTCAAATCAGTGGATATAGTTTATTATTCTTAGGATGTCATTCAATTATCCTGTCACTAATTAGGCACTTTTATAAGTTCTGAAGGAAAAACAATGAATAAAACATTAAAAATAATTAGAAATGCATAATATGCAGTACAGACATACACATTTTATTTAGGAAAATAAACCATGGTGAGATAATATAAACTATATAGGAACATTCAAACAGAGTAAGCTGGGATGCAATGTTCCCATTGTATTTTGGACTAAAATAACAAATCCTGTGGTATATACGTACGTGTGTGTGTGTGTGTGTGTGTGTGTGAAGGCAAACTTGGAAATAAAGAGGCCTAAATGAGCTAAATCTAGGTGGGAGGGGTTTGTTTTGTGCAAACATAGCTCTCTGTCCATTTCTTACCTGGTTGATTCTGTCAACTTCATATGGATTGCTGATCAGGGTTTGTGTGAAATGAGAAAAGGAAATGAAGGAAGGGAGAACCAGAAAAACTTTGGGAGATGTGTCCAGTCTAATAAATTCTGAAACTTGTGCAGAATCAGAGTGCTTTTCTGGCGCTTCAACAGTTTCTTACAAGTAGAATGAAATTTCCCACAGTCTCAGGAAGCATAACAAGATAAAGGGATTGCCTCAGACACACAACTGTATCTTCATCCAACATTTGCCGTATTTGAAAGTCACTCAGAATGAAATTTAAGAGCAAAAGCTCAAACCCCAGAAAAGCAGATAAATTCATAGTTTGGGGGATGAAGAAGAGTTCTACCAGATTTTTGATTTTGAACATACACACACACACAAAGTGCACAATCTTCTCTTTGAAAGTTTGAAACCAGGGGGCTGGGGATTTAGCTCAGTGATTAGAGTGCTGAGTTCGATCCCTGGCACCACCAAAAAAAAAAAAAAAAAAAAAAAAAAAAAAAAAAAAAAAAAAAAAAAAAAAAAAAAAAAA
>PVJO010006881.1:0-46015 GCA_004026905.1 Hystrix cristata | reverse complement strand
TGATTGGATCGAAAGAGGGCAAAGACTCTTGTTGATGGGACTAAATTATATAAACTTTAGTCATTACATTGATTTCTTACAAAATCTTGGCTTTGAATGAAAAGTTAAAAATACACAAGAAAAGGAGAAAAATATGACCATGAAGAGAAAATAAATAGCTAGTAGAAGCAGATGCTCAAAAATACTTACTAGAACTAGTATCAGTATCTTTAAAAATAGTTATTCTGAGTATCTTAAAAGAACTCTAGAAAAAATGAATAGAATGAAAATAAAAGATAAAGGCGCTCAGCATAGAATGAAAAATGTTATCCCCAAATTATAAGCTAAATATCTGAAATAATGACTTGTGGTAGGTTTTTCAGAATCAAGAGAATTCAGCAGAATGTTTACTAAACTTTAAAAAAAATTAATGCATAAATATCCAAACTGAAGTCTAGACCAAAATGTATAAACAGCAATAACAACAATAACAAAAAAACTGACTAAAAAATATGTTGTGCAGACCCAAGTGATACAATTTAGATTTTACTACATACAGTTCCAGGAGTAAAGAAAAGAATCAGTGGAAGCAATAACCAAAGTCATAAGAGCACAAAGGTTTCCAAAAATTGATTAAAGAAATCAGTTCAAAGATTCAAAATCTCTGCAAATCTCTAAAGTGTATATATAAAAGAAAACTTAGATTTAGGCCCTGCTAAAAACCAAAGATTAAAAAAAAACTTTAAAACAAAAAACATTTCTTTTAGGAGAACAGTAAAAATAACAGCTAAGTCTGTAATAGTAAATATTGTCTGAAATCAATATCTTGACATTTCTAAAGTGCTGGGAATTATGTGTCAACAGAGAACTCTATATTCAGTGAAAATATACTTTAAAACTAAAGAATAAAAACATATTTTTGAACAAAGAAGACCAGAGAGAATTCAACAATCGCAGACTCACACTGGTTAAAAAACACCAAGGCAAGTCTCTGGGCTGAGGAAAACTGATCCCAAATATAAGTAAAGAGGTGCCAAGAGGAATGAGCAGAAATGAAGAAAATAAATATGTGGATAAATGAAAAGACTATGGAAAAATGATAAATATTATTTTATGGAGAATTTGTCACAATGCAAAGACAATTGACTGCTTAAATCAACAAAAATCATGGTATGTAGTGTTATAACAAAATCAGGAGTGAAATATGTACAAATAGCAACAATACCAACAGAAAGGTAAAATTAAACTGTCGGGCTGGTTTTGCATAGTTTAGGACGTGATAAAAGTTATTAATTTAGAAGAGACTGCAATAATTTATAATTATTAGTGATTACTCTAGCAATTATAAACTATTTTATATATCTCAAATAATGATATGGAGATATATAAAATAGCTAATAGAAATGGTATGGCAAGATATTAAAGAATGTGTCATTAAAAGAAGGCAGGAAATGTGGGATGAAAGAATAAAGAAATGAGACAAAAAATAAATAACAAGACTTTAGACTTAAATTTACATGCCTTAGTAACTACAATAAATGCAAATCGGTTCACTACTCTGCTTATGATACAAAGATCATTTGAAAACCAAAAAGGGAAAACTCAAGTATTTCTTAATTACTTTTATCAGTATTTGACATATAGGTTCAAACAGTGATGTCTACATGAAAATCTCAAATTCTGTCCATTTCTAACTCAAGCAGTGAAAAAAAAATTATTTCTAGAGAAAATAAAAAGCAGCAAATAATAGTAACGAGAGGCAAGTCAGCCTCCAGGGTCTAGGTGACAAATAAAATATTTAAACTGAGGCTGGAAGCCTGTTATCCTGCCTACTCAAGAGGAACCAGGACTGGTGACATATGCCGATTAACCCCAACACTGAGTCGGCTGAGGCAGGAAAAGCACAAGTACAAAGACAGCCTGAGCAATTTAGTGAGAATTTATCTCAAAGTATGAAGACTGGGGCTGGGGATTTACCTCAGTGGTAGACTGCTTGCCTAGCAAGGGCAAGGCCCTGAGTTTGATCCCCAGCACCATGCTGGGGATGCAGAGCATGCATCCCCGAAGACTGGGGATGCAGCTTAACACTCCCTAAATTCCTAAAACTGTAGTTCTGCTACATGAATATGACCAGCGTGTTCATCAGCTCCAACTCCCCATGAACATAAATTTTTCATGCAGTGGTTGAGACATGAGATCCTGTGTGAATGTCTGAAGTCCCCCGAAGCTGTTGGTGTGCACACTCCTAAGCCCCTGACTTTATACTGGAGTTAAATAAATTTAGCTGTGGATATATGTATTGTATTTTGTAAACTTGATTGACAGTCTCAAATTGAAAACCACCGCAGCAATTACAAACCACTATATAAGTTGAAATGAGTTGAATCCTCTCTTTGTTTCTAAACATATGCATGCACAACCAATCTACAAAAAATTGAAGAGTTACATTTAAAACACCTGAAAAGAAAACATACAGTTACTTCAGTCTCCTAATTTTTTAATTAACCACAATATTTGTTACCATTTCGTTTTTAACTCACTATTGTTTCATGCTGCTTTCAATCATATTTGCCTTCTACCTTTTTTCAGTTTTTTAAAAAAAGTTTTGAGTGATGCATAAGAACGTAAAAATTGTACAAAATAGTGAGTTACCAGGCAATGTTCTGAAACACATATACATTGCAGAACAATGAAATCAGATTACACATATTTATTTCTTCATGTATCATTTCTTCATGGTGAAAATATTCTTTTGTAAAAACTGATGCTTAACTGCACATATTTCTGGAGTGTCATCTGATGTTTCGATATATACATTATGTAATGTTCAAATCAGTGTAAATGTATCTATCCTCTGAAATATCATTTCTTTGCAGTGAGGGCGTTCAAAATCCTTTCTTCTAGCTTTTTTGAAATACACAATGCATTATCATTATGGATAGTCTCTCACTGTTCAATAGAGCAACAGGACCTAATGTTTTAAAACATTATGCTCAAATACCAAAAAATAAGACCTCCTCAAGAAAGCAAATTGCAAAAAGATCACATACACATTAAAATACAGTGTACCTCAGTTCACGAATGCTTTTGTTTGCGAACAGTTTGGTTCAAAAACAAAAGTGTTTGGCAAAGGTTTGATTTTGTTTGTGAACTTGACATCAGGTGACGAACACAACTGTGGCCATCTTGCTGCATAAACATGAATGTGGCCGTGTTCCCCAGAATCGTGGAACGAATTAAGTTCATGAACCAAGGTACTGCTGTATTTTAAATTAAAATTATATTTATGAAAAATAATCTGGGCAAAATTGAAAGAAAACTGGAAAATTATTTTCAGTATCAAAGTACTGCTTGTACACTACCAAAAAAATTGTAGAGTACAATCATTACTTTATGGACAGCCATTAACATGACTGCTACTTAATAACCTATTTAGGCTAATGCAAGTCGAGACCCTCCGTAGGTTAACATAGATTTAGAACCGAATTTTGAGTTGCTTGGATGACCAGAAGGTGCTTGATTTAAAGTTGGCTTTAGGCAGTCTCAGATTTAAGTGCTTTGAGTTGCCTAAAAGAGAAAACTGTAATCTCATTTTGAGGCAGATAATTATTCCTGAGCATCAAATTATTCCTACAAATCCAAGAAACACTGCAAAACAAAACAAAACAGAACAACCCAAGGGATACAGGCACCATAAGGAACAGAATATCCCTGCCTATGACATTGGAATAAATATATAAAGAATATATTCAACAATACTAATTATATTTTTAAAATGCGAGAAAAAATATTAAGAGTATCTGTGAATATGAAATTATAACATTGTAATGACAGCTTTTAAAAGGAACAAAATACAATGTCTAAAAATGAAAAAAATAACACTTTAATCACCAGTGAACAGTTTAACAGTTGATTATCAGAGTTTTAAAGCGAATCCATGAACTAGAGGACAAATCCAAAGCAATAATACAGAGTGCAGCATGGAGCTATGAATGAAAGGAAAATACGCAAGATGAGCTTGTCACTGAGGCTGGCTGAGCAGAACAATGCTGGAAGAGAAAATTTCAAAAAGGATGGAATACATTAATAAACTCAATGACTTTTTTAAAACCCAAGCAGTTTAAAAATATATACCTAGATGGATCGTAAAGAAAGCTCATAAAACCAAAGAAAATAGTTAATATTAAATTTGCCAAGAAAAGACAGATTCACTTGTAAGGTGAACGGTTACAGCAGACAGCATGGTTCTCAAAAGCAAAATCACAAGCCAGAAAATGTCAAGAGATCAATTTGCCGAAAGCTATAATTACCCACCTAGAATTATATATAAAACTTTTCCAACAATAAAGATTTCATTAATAAATGTCAAGAGAATTTGCCACCATAGTTTCATATTAAGGGGAAAAAAAAAAGATGTAGTTCAGAAAAGAAAACCAATCCCGGATACAGGGTCTAAAAGAAGAAAGGAACAAAGAAAATGGTACACATATGAGTATATCTCAAAGAACACTGATTGTAAAACAATAAAATATAAGCCTATGCATTTTAAATACATACATGTATACACACAAACATAAAATGTATGACAATCACTTGCTTGGTAATAATATAGCAGTGTCAATTTTATTTTGCTAGGATTTATATAGATAATAATTTTCCACTCTGGAAAGTAGAAATTAATGTTTTATAAGTTCCTCGGAGTGCCAGAAGAATGAAAAGACATTAAGTAGCTCTGATAGATTTCTTGATAGATCAATGTAGATAGGCCTCCATCTTTGTTATTCAATCAAACACTATCTAAATGTTGCTGAAAAGTCACATTGCTGGATAGAAGTCAATCACCTGATTTTAAGCAAGGTGATTATCTTAAATCATCTGGAATGGTCTCTGGATTTTGAAATTGTTTGTGGAGTACCCATAATTGTGTTAGGAAATTCAGAAGAAATCTTTTTAAAATAGAAAGATAGGTAAATATGTATACGAATTCACTGATCTGATTAGACTTCTCTGTTGAATTCTAATTGATAATTAGATATTGACAAGTTAAGAGGGCATGTGCTATGGTCTCAATGCTTGCGTCCTTCCCAAATTTACATGTTTAAACCTAATCACCAGTGTGAAGGTGTTAGGAGATGGAGTCTTTTGTGAGGTGGTTTGGTCATAAAAGATGGTCCCTCACCCCGCCTGCCATGCAAGGGCAGTTAGAAGGTGCCTTCTATGAGCCAGAAAGCCAACTTCTTTATTCCCTGAATTGTCTGGCATCTTAATTGCCGACTTCCCAGCCCCTAGAATTGTGAGAAATAAACATCTGCTACTTACAAGCTATCCAATGAATGGTATTTTGTTTTAGCAGTTCAAATGGACCAAGAAATTAAAACTAAGCATGTTTTAATTTCTAGATGAATTGCCAAATTACAGAAGCAGAACTGAGATAAAAAATTCCAGCCTACTTAAATAATAAAAATTACCAACTCAAAAGATTGCACGATCACAAACGGGAATCAAATACAGAAATAGGTATTAAATTAGGTGTGAGAGTTAAACTCAAACATATCAGTAATTTTATATTATTGAATGGATTGCATGCTCCAGTTAAAAAGCAATGGTTTTCAAACTAAATTTTAAAAAGAGTACTAAAAGCTATTTCCGGGTGACATCCAGTAGAACCAAAAGAAGGGAAAATTATTATCCTTATAGATACTATCAAAATAAAATTGACACTACTATATACTATTACCAAGCAAAACAAAGTTCAAGGCACAAAATGGAAACCAATTCTGGACAGAGGGTCTAGGATAAAATAAGAAATGAAGAACAAAGAAAATGGTACACATATGAGTAAAGTTATGAGTAAAGATAAAAAAAACCAAATGGCTATGAAATAAAAATAAAATCTTAAGTGTTTTCAAATCTGTATATGTGTATATGCACTCATATAGCTAATATATATTTTATCAGAGAATGTACTGTACTATGACAGGATAAAAATGTCACTTTGTATGACAAGAAGGTTAATAACAAAGATACAACAATTTTATACATGGAAGATCTAGTAAAAGAGGACATGAGCCTCGATATTCACAAAGAAAGTGGAGTATTAATCATAGGTGAGAAGGAAAATAGGAACCACCTCATCGGGAAAGAGTTTGGCAAAGCACACTGGCATTGAAGATACGTACTGCTCTCTTAGTCAGTTTGGGCTGCTCCAATAAAAACTTCAGAGAGGCTCAAGCACACACTATATCTGTCACATTTCTGGAAGCTAGGTCATAGGAGATGATGGTGCCGGTATGGTTAGATTTGGGTAAGAGTCATGCACTTTCTTTTAATGAATAACCCCCCTTTCAACTGAAGCAAATTTCATCATGGGAAATATCCATGTAAAAATGGTTTACAACATTTTATAAAACAAAAACACTATTTTCGACTATAATTTATGAAGGAAGAAATACGTGCACGGACTTTCATATGCACCGAGTTTTCTTGTAGATGCTGCACATTTTTAGCACATTTGTATTAGGACCTTGTTGAAGTCCTGTATGTGATTCCATGTTACAGCTCTTTCATAGTTAAACAAAAATTTCTCCACTAGATGGTGCTAATATCCTATCACAAAAGTGAAGCAGCCCCCACCCACCTACCCCTACCACCATCAAAAATCTCATGTATTTGTTTTGGTTTTTAAATTTTATGCTTAGGATTTTACGCGGAAATTTTCTCTTTAGCTACAGGCTGAAATGTGTGCTTTTCACTTTCAAAATTCGGATCTACTTCGTGGTGATCTTACTGAAAAAATGTTGAATTTCAAATGTAGATCCAACATGTGACTAGAGAAATATTTTCTAAAACCCTAATATTTTTATAAATTTGCTTTTATTAAATTAATATAACAGAAAATGATACAAATTTTTCGTTAGTTTATTTTATTGAAATTAGTTTTATGAAAGCAATGCCCATACCAAAGAGTAACCCACCCATAAAGAGTCTCACTCTCTGGTTTCCCCGGACCGATGCTTTTCGCTGCTTATCATCATAGTTCCAGATAACATGTTTGTGTTTTTCAGATTTAGTTGATCACTCTGAACATCCTGATATCAATGACAAGGATACATTTCTTGATACCTGCTCCTCAGAATATTTACTGTTTGTATCTGTTTTTACTGTAGCATAAAGGATTCTCATATTGATTACCTTCTGACTTCAGATAATATTTAATACTCTGGTGCTTTTTTCATCAATTTCAAACAGCATTTCTTGGTTCTGCTTGTAAGAAAACAAATCATCACCCCATTACTGTCCCCACACCCTAGTGCAGGTCTCTCCCTGTCACCTTGACCCTCAATTCACCTAACGCCTCTCCAGGGTTCAGGTTGGCTGTTCTGCCCAGGCCAGTTTCCATAAAGCTACAAGTGATTTTTGCAAAATGGGTCGCATTAATGCTGTGATTTAACTTTTTTTTAATTGTGTTTTTACTGAGGCGTCCTAACTCCTTCCCTCAGCCTGGCAGCGAACCCTTGTCTGGCTCTTGTCATTCTCCCCGATCTCATCTTGTTCAATGTCCCTTTACACACTGTGCCAAGGTCCGGCTGGTTTGTTTATATTTTGTTGGAACTTGTATTCCTCAGGCTTCCTCTTTCTGGAACCTTTTACTGCAGACTTCTGATGAATGGCTTTGTCTTGTCGTTCAGGCCTCCACTCACATGTTACTTCTCAAAATGATCTATTTATTATCTAAGCCCCAAGACCAACCCATCTCATCTCTACACCCTACTGTTCCCATCTTTATTTTCCCTCAACTTCTGCTTTATTTCCTTTACGACACTGTACACAGTTCATAACTATTACTCTGCTGATTAAGCTTTTATTTCTTTCTCTTCAAAATAGAAGCTTCCTAAAAAAGAGGAAATTAATGAAAACACTTTTCATTAATACTGTAATATGCAGGTCTTCTTCCTTCAAATGCACCTTGTTGTTTATTTTTTTGTTCTAACCACCAACACATTGAGTATTATCAACTCATAGCAAAAACTTGTAATGATTCACTACATTGAGTTATAACAGTAACTAAGCATGTCTTATGACACACTGTTTATATGTCTGAATTGACAAACAACTAAATGTTCAGGCTCAGTTAAATCCGATTTCTAATTAGACAATAAACACTTATTTTGGTCCAAGTAGTCAAATCGTCACAACCACATTCAACTAAATTGGTAGCTCTCAACAAAATAGGGCATTTTATTAAATAAGTACCAGAAAAATATTTCCCAAAGCACAAAAACATTTTGTGAGGTATGCTTTCTCTTAAAAGACTTTTTAAAAAATGGGCATCTCTTGTTTCTAGTTCCAGGGTAATGAGCTTAAATTCCAGCTTTCTTATATCCAAGTATTTGTTTGGATTTGAACAATGAATGTTTCATCTTATGTGTGTACAGTTTACAGTCATTTAATTGCCAATCGATTTTGTTTGCCAAACACTACTTCGGTGAACTTGATTTATTCAATTTTATTTTCCAATTTAAAATTATTTTGAGTCTAACAGTAAGGACTCTGTGAATGGGTTTGACTATTGGACAAGAATAGGAATCTTTTTATGTTAACCTAGGGAAATAGTTGTATAATTTTGGTTAAAACTAAAGCCAAATGTGTATGATATTTTAATAATAACTGTTTACCAATAATTTCTACTTTCAGATTTTTAAGGAGGTATTATTGACATACAAAAAGAGCTAATTATTTATTTTCATGTCGGTATGTCTAAAAACAGCTATTTGAAGTGCTAGTCGAATGAAATAAACCAGGATAAATTTATATATGTGCGAAATCTTCAGTCAAATTTGTATGAGACTGCTTGGGTAAACTAAAGATGGTCTCTTGGTTAAATTATTAATTTTTCCAGTATTATTTTGGGAAAAAGAGTAGGAGGTCTTTTTTAATGCCTACTTCTTAACTTAGTAGAATATATTATAGTAGAATATATTATAAATCAAACTACAAAAAGAGTTTAAGAAAAAATACAGGAAATGAACAAAATGGAAATAGCAAAACTGAATATTTTACATGAAATTTCTTTCCTATCTTCTCACTGATATGATATCATTCAGTTAGCTTTTAAAAATATATTCATGGGCTGGGGATTTAGCTCAGTGATTAGAGTGTTTGCCTTGCAAGCACAAGGGCCTGAGTTCGATCCCCGGCACCACCAAAAAAAAAAAAAAAAAAAAAGTAAAAATATATCCATGTTATTTTATAAGTCCCAAAAGAGTAACGGTGCTTTGGAAAAGGAAAGCTATGGCTTCCACTGCAATAAAGAAGTTTTCAAGAAAATAAACTGTATGAAAAAAGACAGTTATATTGCACTTATTAAACATTTAAAAATGAAAAGATATTTTTAAAATTTAAAGAGAGGATTACATGATTTCTTTCAAGATTTCTCCATAGTAAAAGAGATCTTGGAGATCTCTCCAGGATCATAAAGCGCAAATGGGAGAATCGGGAGCAATCACAGCAAGTTGAGCAGGAGAGCAGGTACCTCATGAAGAGAACGGAGAGAAGTTACTATCAGGACACAGCCTGAAATCCCGCTGACATCAATTCTTTTGAAATGTTTGAATAGCTCTTTCCTAATGCCAATTACTGTTCCATTCACAATTTAGCTTCTTAAAATAAACTATTAGCTTACATGGAATGAGTTCTACCAGGCTGGAAGGGCTCTGACGGAAAGCTGCTGAGCCGCAGGGTGACGCGGAAATGAGAGGCCGGAGCTCTGCAGCAGGAGCAATTTAGCATCTAAGTTATTATCAGTGCACTGCCGAGAGAAATATTATAAGGGAAAGGAAAGAAAAACAGCACATGTTGTACCCGATTTTACCTTTAGTACTTGTGGAAATTAAATTGATGGTAGAATTAGAAAGAGGGCGATGACAAGGTCTCCTTTCAGTTATTTGCATATAAACTTGATGTTTCCCTTGCTTCTGTGTGTGTGTTGTGGAGGGCTGTTTGAGAGGCCTAGAAAGGTTTTAGGCAGAATGAAAGTACGCACAAAAAGAAAATACAAACAGAGGGAGAAGAGAAATAAGAAATGGAAGGAAAAAAATGGAAACAAAGCTTTTGTAAATAAGGAGGGAAGAGTGGGTGAAGGGAGGGGAGAGGAGTGGGAAAAAAGAAGCACCAAGATATATCATGTACAGGTACAAATCCCCTATGATGAGTGTTATCACTATGTACATCTAAAATGTACCATTAAGATAAAATAAATTAAAAAAAAAATACGATGCCAGACCCGAGGAGAGATGCATTATGGTCTGGAGCTGGGAATAGTTACATAGTTTGGGGGTTGAAAGTCTGTGAAATTTATAAATCTATGGAAAGCTTAGGGTTAATTTAGAGGTGAAAGGGGCAGGCCCAATCTATTGTATTTTTTTTAAATGAATGATCTATTTTCCCTAAATACATTCTTTAAAACCTTTGAATCTGTCCTTCCAGCTTAAGGTAGATTTCTGCCTTTTACTTTGTCAATAAGTTAATATATCTTTACAGTATCTTTAAGGGCTTTGGAGTTTGATGGACCTTGAAGAAAAAACAAACCTTCTGAGAAAAAATACGGAGTACAGATATGGATAACCTTGGGTAATTGTATCCTGAAGCTGCAGTCCTCTTTAAAGTACTATTTTATTTTATTTTTATTTTTGGTTTCTTGAGACAGGAGCTAGCTATATAGTTCAGGCTGGGCTTGAACTCCCTGTATGGACTAGGGTGGCCTCAAACTCCAAACAATCCTTCTGCCTCAGCCTCCCAAATGCCAGGATTACAGGCCTGCACCACCACTCCCAGCTAAAGTATAATTTTAAAATTATGATTTTCCTGTGTCCTTTCCATCTATCTTTATTTCTTCTATTTCTATCCTAATTCCCCCACCCCACTCCTTCGATCCTTCATTCTTAAGGTACACACGCTCTTTGTCCTTCTCATCTGGCTCTTTTTTTGCAGGATGAGGTGCTGGTGATCGAACTCAGAGCCTTGCACTTACCAGGCAAGCAAGCTCTACCACTTGAGCTAAATCCCCAGCCCTGGCTAACTCTTCTCCATCCTCAAAAAATTTTTGACCTATTTCTCTTTGTTCCACCTTTTACAAAGCAACTTTCCAGCCCCGCCCTAACTAATCCATTCATCCAATTTCAATTTTCCTGCTTCATTTGAATTATTCTACAGTATTGTATCCTTTTTTTTTTTTACCTTGGTAACAAGTTTAGATGACAAAATATAATATATTAATAAACTAAAACATGACATTCATTCCTTTTTCCTTTATTGCTATGTGACCTCCTTTTGAAAAGTGCTTGTTATTACTGTTGAGCACTTATTTGTCAAAAAGTGATCTCTGAATTAATGGAAGGAAAGAAAGTAGGAAGAGAGGGAGGGAGAGATGGAGGGAGGGAGGAAGAAGGAAGGAAGGAAGAGAGGGAGGGAGAGATGGAGGGAGGGAGGAAGAAGGCAGGAATGAAGAAGGAAGGAAGGAAGGAAGAGCCTTTCCTTTACACATGGAGACTATGGTCCGTATGGATGGGCATTAGTAGAGGGTGGTAGAAACACAAGAGAACAGCTGTTCAGTGCACTTGAAGTCTGTGCTGCATAAACCCAGAAACTCCAGCTTCTGTAACTCCATTATTCACTGGTTCATGTGTCCCAAGTTAGAAAATATGTTACATCTTTTTAAAGTCAGGACACTTTAATTTAGCTTCAAAAAAATACACTTTTAGCAACCTCTGAAGGAACATTTCTATAATCATTTTTCTGTCTATTTCCAGTTAACGAGGTTGATGAGAAACTTGGCTTTCTAAGTTTAAAAAATGTCAAAACAAATAAAAATGCTTTGTCAAATCTTTATGTTCTTTTTCTTTTATTATTTAATGTTGGTTTTCTCTGTTTAGTTATTTTACTTTCTCTGAGCCATTTTATAAAAAATGTTTCCTTATAATTTTAAGTGAAAAGGCAGCACTTATTTTGTCCAGTTACCTCACGGCCATTTTCACGCCCTGTGTCCTGAGATTTATTAAAGTGAAGAAATGGGCGAGGTACACATTAGCTAAGTGAGCACGGGACAGATTGGCTAGCGGAATCTCAGAGGCCTGGTCAGGCGGTGGACAGTGTGTGTGCGGAGGTGGAGGAGGGATCTCTGGGAAGAATGAAAAGTTGCAAAGAATGCAAAAACAATCGGAGACTGAGCCAGTAAAAACAGATCAATTTAGACTGGGACTCAGACCATAACAACCAAAGGCCAGAAATAAAGATTACTTGTTAACCTTATTTTGAACTTTTATGTGGGAATTTACCTAAGAATAATTTTAGATTTTAATACTTAATATATTTTATTCTTAGATGCAGGCTGAAGAGTAGCATATTCGCTGCCTGGATTAGCTTCAATTTACAATAAACCAGGCTTGAATTCCCCTGTCTTTTACTCAGAACACTCCTGCAGCCAATTTCTCTGCTCCTGGTCGCTCACTGAGGCACTTCATACATCAGTCTATCCCTCTATCTGGGAATAAATACCTCATCTTCCAGAATTAGTCCGTCCTGTTCTTACCTTCATCGTCACCCACTTCTACCTTTGCCACTAAGGTTGTTGCAGGGAAGGTGTGAGATTATAATAATCCACAGTAAATTATGAAGCATAGTAGTAAATTTAAATAAGTTAAAGTATGCATTGAGAGTCTTTGTCCCCCCCATGCAAACCATGGATTGGTTGAATTTATGGGTGTATGAACATGGAAAATATTTTAGAAATATATTGAAAGCAATTGGGATACTGCTCAACTCTAAATCCCACCATATAGGTAAATGCCCCAAGAACTAGATCTGAAAATATGGGGGCTTGGGGGGAAGAGAGGAAGATTCTATTTATCACACTGAAATTAAACATAGAATTTAGGATAACAACCACTATCCCATGTTTTTTGGATGGGACAATGACACAGAACATTAACCAACATTTGAATAAAGAAATTTTTATTGATGTATAATTAATTTCATAATGATATGGGTTTTTTTTTTCCATTTGAGAGTTAGCTCAAATTTGAAATCATCTCGTACTTGGATATAATATATAAAAAAGTGAATTCTCCTTTCTCTGATTGAAATGCAACCCCTCAATCTTTGATCTGTAATGTCTTGCCAGGCCTGAAAGAACACTTCTTTTTTTTTTTTGGCCATCTAAACCTCCAAGATTAGAAAACAAGTATTTCCCCTCAAAATAAATAGCTAATATTTACATGAACATATTTCAGTATAACTTTAATTTGTTCAATTTAATCATCCTTGAATTTCTGGGCTATAGAAAAATTTCATACAGTTATTTGTGAGCCCCTAAATCTGAAAGATCTACTTGGCCATAAAAAACTAAAAATATACAGTTTGACTGAGAAACTAGTAAATTTTGCCCCGTAAATCGGACCCAATTTTTCATAGTCTATAGTGACTCCCAGAGCCAAATATTTTCCCAGGAGGAAGCAACCGATGTTTCTACACATGTAGGAATCCGAAGGCAGAGACTGGTACGCTTTCTGAAGCTGCTACATGGTCTCAGTAGGTTGAAATGGGAAAACAAATAAAAAGCTGAGATTATGAGTTTTTCCTGTTGAATGCTATTATTTTTTAGCAATAATATTATTTTTTGAACACTGTTCACTCTCATCAGGGCAGAAAAAAATTTATGAAATGCTTAAATTTTGTGCCTACTTGAATAAAGCAAGTTTCAATAGTGTTCAAAACCATCTTTTCTCAGTTTCTCAATTTAGTATTCAGTGTTCAATGTGAGAAATAACAGAAGCGAATATTAAAGTATAGACCTATATTTTTGGTGATGCAGGTTATTCTGCTGAGTAAATTTCTGCTGGGTATAACAGACTGATGGACTTGCTGACATTTTCCACTAGTTTTGTTTCAAAGGCTATCTGGCAAACACGGAATAAAACAATAGTCCTATAGCCAGTGAAAGTTTATGGAATTTTTAAAATTTGCTTTTAGGAATATTATGAAACCGTCTAAGTAATACTTTAAATACCTAAATAATACTGTTAGGGAAATAGCCAGATAAATAGTTGCTTTCCCTGCAATATTTTGTATTATTGCTCAATTCACCAGCAGAAACTCATATCACTTTTAAACCCACACTAATAAAAAATAAAATGCAAATGAGACAAGCCAGCTGGAGTCGATTATATAAATGAGGATTTTAAATCACTATTATTTAATTATCACATATTCTTCACAGGATTCTAGTTAATAATGTTTCAGATTCCACTTTGTAATCACTAAACAGTTTGAATTAATTTGGTATCAATTCTTGATTTTGAAAATTTAGCTATAAAAAAATCTTCCTTACCTAATAAATAATACCTGCATGAAACTTCAACAAACAGTACATAAACAATAAAACATTAAAATAAGTCCCATAAAATAATATTAAACTTTTATTTAAGAGAAAAGAAAAAAGATGTTTGCTATGACTGATAATATTAACATTGCTTTTGAACTCTTTTTCAATAGATAATATTTCATTTTAAATAGTAGTTACATTTAAATGTGCAGTTGGCAACATGGTTTTAAAAGTGGCTGGATATTAGGTTTATAAAGTAAAAATCAAGTCATAAAATATTAGAAAATGAAGCTGAAAAAAGATCTAATATTTCAAAGATGTTTAACACATATAAAATTGTTAACACATGTAAGATATATAACACATATAACCAAAAAAATTTATCCTTGTTTTCTAGATCAGAAGACCATCTATGATGGAGGTTTTGTGATATTTGCTAATATTCTTTAGGGCCTAGACAATCAAAATTTGACGGTTTCTGGGGAAGTTCCCACAGGCCTGTGATCCCAGCTATTTGGGAGGCTGAGGCAGGCGGACCAAAAGTTAGAGGCCAGTCTGGGCAACTCAGCAAGACCGAATCTCGAAAATGAAAAAAGATGGGGCTGAAGTTCAGCTCTTCCTTGGTTCAGTCCTCAGTACCAAAATGAATGCATGACTGAATGAGTGCCTGACTGAATGAATAAATAATAAAAATTTGTTGATGGAAAAATTTTCGGTTTTCATAAATGACATGCAACTCATTTGGAAGAAAATATTTGATCAGTTATCTATTACATAACTTACTACCTATCATGAGCTAGGGTAGCAAACTCCCTCTGGTGATAACTTTTAAATTGTTAGAAATATTGATAGAATTAAATATAATTATAAATTCAGAATGTGTTTTACTGATAGCAGAAAAAAACTCTAACACTCAGATTTACTGATCCAAAAACTACTCTGAAAGACTATACCTTATATATGACCAGAAAAAGAAGCAAATTGAAGAAATTAGATTTATGAATACTGTATATTCAATTGTATTTCAAATTTGTCTGATCATTCTATTCTAATAACACAAGTAATTCTTGTACATAAGATTTGTAAGACTGCGGCAATAAAGTTCTAAGTCATAAATTATTTTTTAGGAAGAGTTAAAATTATATCTGACATAAATCCAATCATATGATTTCAAAGGCTTTATTTTACTATGTATATTCACATACTTAACACTTTCATATAAAGCATTTTGGGGAAACTTCGAAACAAAATGTTTGTATTTTATGGTAATGAAAAGGGAAATAACTATACCAGAGTTTAGTTTTCAGAAATATTATTAAAACATTTTCTAAATTTTACATTAAGTAAAATTATGATGAATAATCAGATATGCCACTCGAATAAGCTAATTATATATTTAAGCTTACAAATGTCAAAAACTACTCAAACACTAAACTACTTAGACTATTAATTAAAACACATTTTTAGACAAAAATCAGTGTGAAAAACATTATCAGCAAATGTTTCGTAAGATAGTTATGGGGGAAAAAGTTTTCCTCTTTTACTCTTACCTTCTGCTACACAAACGGTCCATAACGTAAACCAAATAATCTTTGCTGGTAGCCTCATGTTTGGGATCTTTTAGGCATAAATGTGCTGGTGAGAGAGCTCTCCCTGTCCGGGTCTCGTCTGCTAAAAATTGTGATGACCGGGGGAAAATACTTGCTTCTAAAGGAAGTTGAAACACAACTGGGGAAATAAGGGATTACCAGACGCTCCTCCTATCAGAAACTTCTGCAAAATAAACAGAAAAGACAAACCAGGAGCCCCAGCAGGGCCACATCCGATCCGGTTTCCTCCCTGCGCGCCACTGAATGCCCACTCTCGGACCTGCTCTTTGGTCTGTTCTTGTAAACTCGGGCGTGTTCTCTGTTGGAGCATGTTCAAATTTTGTGGAATGTGCGGAGGAGCAGCTGGCGATGGCCTCTGGGTTTCATAAACCCTCCAATTACTCAAACTACTCAGTCCTATTTTGTGCCAACCACAGAACAGCAAATAAGGGAAGTTCTTTTAAAAATCATTTAAAGAAAGTCAGTTTAAGCCGTCTTTCCACAACCAACACCCAGATAACGTAAGGAAATTTTGGCAAGAACATAGGCAGAGCGGGCTGACCGGGAACCTTGCTTTTCCACGAAGGAGCTAATCGAAACAGGGTTGCTCTGAACATTGTTATGAGGGTTTGGGGGTTGGGGATTTAGCTTAAGTGGAAGAGCGTTTGTCTGGCAAGCACAAGGTCCTGGGTTCAATCCCCAGCACCACCACCCTCTCAAAAAAAAAAAAAAAAAAAAAAAAGAAAAGAAAAAAAATTAGGAGAGTTTCGATAAATATATGCACACATTTCTGGTGAATACATAACTAGGAGTGAAATATTAGGACATCATTTTTGCTTAGGTGTGATAGATAACATCAGACAGTCTTCTTCATGGGTTGTATCAATTGACATACCAATCAGCAGCAGATGAGTTGCTCTACATACTCAGGACACTAGCTTATGTCAGTCTTTGCAATTTTGAATAACTTTCATAAACTAATTAGTCATCAAAAGTCTTCGGTGGAGTGTCTGTCCAGCTCTTTTGCCTATATTTTCTATTGTGTTGTCTTTTACTTACTGCACTGTAGGAATTCTTTACATATTCTAGATAAGAGAATATTCTCTGGCTCAGTAGGGTAAATACCTTTACTCAGTCCTGGGTTGTCGTTTCCCTCAGTATGACATGGCTTTCAACAAACAAAATTAACTTTTTTTTTAATAACAAAGGGCAGTTTATTTGGAGAAGAAGATGGAAGAGAAAGAAGATAGATAGCTACCATAATAAGGTGGTACAGGGGTTCCAAATTAACTTTAAAATAAAGCGCTTTTTAAATTTTTCTTCTATAATTAGCACATTTTGTGTTCTCCTTAAGGAGCCCTTACCTAACCCCAGGTAACTATGCTTTTTCTCTAAAAGCATTATTTTGTTTCACGTTTAAGACCTCCAGTATAGCTCTAATTGACTCATTTAGGTATAATAAAGAGCTCCGAGTACAATTTAAAAATACGAACTTCCAATTTTTCTAATGCTGTTTTCTGAAAGTCTGTTTCTTTTCTACTGCCCTGCTATGTTGTCACTTTCAGCAGGATGCTAGAGACCTGTGAACCCAGATCCACAAACTCTTCACATCACAATAGCAATGATCCCTCTTGTTATTTTTTTCCCTTAATTTCTTCTGAAGTGCCCATTTCTGGGTACTGAGAGTTTCCACTTATCTTTCGAATTGACTTAATGTTTAATTTTGTTGTGAACAAAAGGCATGCTCTAAATAATCACAATATTTTAAAATTTGGTGAGTATTTCTTTATGACCCATGATATGGTCAGTTTTCTTCACTGTCAGTAGGTCAAATTTGTAATTCTTTATTCAAAGGAATCGCCCATATTTTTACTATGTTTTTGTCTGATTATTCTATTACATACTAAAAGGGTATATTAATTCTCCCACTATGATTGTGGACTTGTTTACTTTTCTGTTGAATTCTGCCAGTCTTTGTACATTTTAAAATTAGAGGGGTGTTTGTTTGCCTATTTAGAATTCTGATCTCTTTTTCTTGGGTTGGTCATTTTATCATGTGAAATGTCTCTTTATCCCTCTGCTTCCCATGTGATTTGAGGAATTTTTTGGCTTGCACATTCAAAAATTAGTATGTTTTGAAGAGTGAGTCTTGGTTTTTTATTCTCAGAAAAATAAGAAATAAAATGTCATTTGTGAAACATTAAGCAGATATGATCTCAGCTATCATTTGGGGATTTTGTTTCTCCTGTAATATATATGTTGACAGGATAGATCATTAAAGTTCCTCTTTATTCTTTCCTTGGTCTCCTCTAAATACTTTTTTTTTTTTTTTTTTTTTTTTTTTTTTTTTTTTTTTTTTTTTTTTTTTTTTTTTTTGGTGACAGGATCTTGCTCTGCAGTTCAGGCTGGCCTTGACTTCACGGTGTAGCCCAGGCTGGTCTTGAACTCATATGGTAGTGCTCCTGCCTCTGCCTCCTTAGTGCTGGAATTATAGGCATTTTTCCACACCTGGCAGTTTTATCTGAATAATAAATACAAATATTTTTTCTAATTTAGATCTTTAATACTGGCTTTTTACCTAATAGCAATATTAACTGAAATAATACTTAAAGAGTATTCTAGAACATTATCCATGATAGTATTATGGAGTGTTAATTTTCTACCAGCACAGATCTAGGAATATTTACCTAATACTTGTGATAGCAAAACAAAATAGGAAACCATTACTACTTCAAGCATATAGATAAATGAGCTGAGCCACAGAACACTTAAGGCACTCCCTCAAGGTTGGAAGACATTGCTAGAGTTAGGTATCAAAACCAGTGGTGTAATTCCCCAAATTGTAATTTTAACTCTACCTTTCAAATGGTTAGTGTTAAATGTATATAAATTCCACTGTAAGAACTCATATAGTAAGACAATTTGCATATCTAATCTAGAGTGTGCTTCACACTTGTTTTATAATCCTACATACATACTACTATTGAGCTGTTTAATGTATACAGATATATATATATAAATTTACAGGGTATTCAAAACCATGCATATTTAAATTTTATTTGCAACTGTTGAATGTAAAACATGACTCTTAGTCATGTAGAAACAATGTTCTTGAATTAATTTTGACAAATATCTTTCAGATGTGTTTTGTTGATCTTTCTTCTTTCTACTTGATTTCGAAGACTGAGGGCTAAGATAGCAGTTGAGTGTTCTTGTTTCCTTTTTATGCTTCAGATATTTAAAATAATAAAAGTTTATTACAAAGAGATTTAGACTACATGAAAATGACCAAAACATTACTTAGTAACAAAACTATTATGTAGTATCAGACTACTATTAGCAAGCGCAAACAGCAAATAATTAACTAGTAACACTAAAATTATGTCTCACAGTATTCTACTTATTGTCAATATTCACATTGTCACATTTTGAACAAATGGACACTATGTATTTGTAGGGCATGAGATTAGAAAAAATTGTAAGACTGAAGAGATATAAATGTATATTAAAGAAAAAGCCCATATTTTAAAGATTATAAGTAAACAATAACTGTGCTAAGTAACAAATGACTGTTATAATAAAAACTGTAAGAGTTGGGAGAAAGGAGAAATTGCTGAGCCCCCGGCTCAGTCTGTGGGTGGTCTCCAGTGTGCTTGCAGTTTAAAGGAAATGCGTGTTTGAGCCAAGACTGGACTACAGGAAAACACAGAGAGTATTTTAGAATTAGTAAGAAGGACAACCGCGGAGTAATAGTTTTGCATAAGGAAATAGTGGAAAAAGTGAGAGGGACTTCAAATGAGGCTTGGTTTGAATTTCAGATAAGAAATTATAAATTATTTTACAAGCAATAACGAATCTTTTATAGATCTAACAAAGTAAAGGAATACAGGTAACGTACTATTTAAGCGACTTCGGCGGTGTGCTAGAATGGGTGGAGGAAAAGGAGTAAGAGTAATGGGTCCAAGTTAAGTAGATGACTTAATGAATTCAAATTGCAACATGTACACAGGATTTCGGTGTGATAACCGAGGAAAAACTGTCAGAGCTTGATGTCCCATGAAGATAAATCAGGTGACTTTAAAGAATCAGCAAGTCACGCAGAGCAATTTCAGTTTGAGATTAGTGGAGTATGTTTTGCAGTCACAATTGTGTTTGTTTTGGTAGCTGATGGCTATCCGTGTGTAATAACGGCTTTTAGGAATATTCTTACTGTGAATTCTGACCTGGCCCAAATCAGTTGTTCTCACGATACAAAGATGCAGGCACTAAAGACGTAGCGTTAATGACTAGGTTTCATATTGCCCAGCACCAGGTAGCCATGGCTAGCCAAGGAGAAACAAGATGTAAGAGCATGAAGATAATCAACAAACATGGAGAATGAAGACAATAATTCAGTTCTCCTTGATACCTGGTAATGATGGGGGTTTGTTCTCGTCATGAATGATATCCTGACATCAGGGGAGACACTATAATTTATGACTTTAAAATGAAAACACAGTCAAACTACTTCACAATGTCTGAATTTAAAGATTATTTCCTATTCATCAAATAGCAAGAACTCTTTTAATGCCCTGACATCTTGTTCATTATATCAAGGAAACTTGACAAAATTTCTCTAAAATTTGACAACTCTCCTAAAAATTTATACATGTCATAAATCTTGAGTGCAGAATCTGAAATGACTTTTCTAATATTTCAATAACAAGTAAAAATTTTTAATCAAACATTCTAAAGGAAGGACTGAACAATTTTTCTATTTTATCTGTATTTAAGCTGTTTATGCTTAAGCCATACAAAGAAATAATCAGAAAAGCACTTAGCCAAAAAATATAAAAATTAAAAGTACCATAGTTTTTCACATAATATGCATAATGATGGGTTTTTTTTAAATATTTGTGCTATTTGTCAATTTTTTAAATTTATAATTCGCTTTTTAGTTTATGTAAATATTTACTTTCCAGACTGCTTTTGTTCCCAGTTTGGGTCTTTTTCTTAGGGAGACCTGTCTAAATCGTGTGCTGCTTCTATAAAACTTGATCTTCCCTGGTGACAGTGGAGATTTAAAAGTGACAGCTAACGATCAATGAAATATATGATGATATTCACACTTTAAGACTCCATAAAGTGCTAAAATATTTTAAAAGGGAAATATACTTCTAATGTGTCCTGAAGCTATTCACTACACAGAAATTCTTGTTATTAGGAGTTGGGTGCAGTGGCACATGCCTGTAATCCCAGCACTCCAGGAGGTTAAGGCTGGAGAATCACAAGTTTGAGCCCAACTCGGGCAACTTAGTGACTGAGTAAGAGCCTGTCTCAAAATAAACAGTTATAAAGGGCTGGGAATGCAGAATAGGGCTGGGGATGTAGCTTAGTGAAAAGGCCCTTGGTTTACTCCTCAATACTGCAGAGGGACAGAAAGGAGGGAGGGACAGAAAGAGAAGGAGGGAGACAGAGAGGGCAGGGGGAGGGGAAGGGGGAGGGGAGGAGGGAAGGGAGGGGGCAAAGGGGAGGGGAGGGAGGGGGCGAGGGGGAGGTATTGAGAGATTCTTACTAGTTTGAGATAGGCCATTAGTTGCTATCTCAGGCTTCTTAATTGTTGTTCAAAACAGCAACCACAAGCCATTTGTTACTATTTAAGTTTAAATTTAAATTATTTAAATAAAATGTAATTTAAAAATAGAGTTTGTGATTTCTGCTTCTGAAAAATAGATGACCTACAACAACTAAAAAACTGGCATTTTGCGTGAAAAAGTAGCTTTCAGTATATTGAACATCAAGCAACAAATGACAAGATTCCCTAAAATGAGAACCAAGTGAGGCCCTGTGACTGATCTGCACATCTTGGGCATGCTCCAAATGACCAAAATGTTCAGGAAAAAGTGCTGAAAATGAGGCAAGTGCACAGAGAAATCCAGAAAAATATAGAGTATTCTCTCAAGAATTTAGTGAAGAACTGAAGATCGTTGAGTCCTCGCATTTATGAAAACTATTCAAGGTCAGGAAAATTTTTCATCTGGAAAAATTATCACTGACAATCCTGTCGCTCAAATAGGATTGTATATATTGCCTGTTCCTGCCAGCGGACTTACTCAAGGCCCTGAACAGTTTTGTGTTACTGCTTGAAAATCATTTTCTCTACACTGAGCGTTCCTCCGCTCTCCCCTAATAAACGCTTCCAGACCCAAAGTAGACAAATTACTTTCAATTAATTTAACTGTATCACAAGAACAAAGCTCGAAAATATTTTTAGGAATTCTTAAAAATTCGGAAACCAACGAAGTAAAATTCACAATATCTGGTAGCCAATCAAAATCTACAGTGAAGAGAAGAAGGATTACAAAATCTAAATTGAGTTAAAAGGACAAAACACACAAAGAAGTGGGAAGAAGGAACTCATATTAAAGAGGTAAAAGACAAAGACATTCTAACCCTTATTATAACTTAGCCTGTGTGTTCAAAAAGTTAAGGTAGAAATAGATGGTGTAAGAAAACCCCATAGGTGAAAACTTCAATGAATGAATAAAAATTATATTGGATTGAAGAAAGATTAGAAATTGTTGTCTATGCTTAGAGGTCATACCCCAAAATTTGTTGACTAAACCAATGTTGTGAAATTTTCTTTATATGTATTTTTTTCTAGTAGTTTCATAGCTTCTGATCATATACTTAAGTCTTTAATGCATTTTGAGCTTATTTTTGTGTATCTTCCAAAATAAGGCTCTAATTTCATCCTTTTGTGAATATTCAGTTTTCTGAATATGATCTACTGGAGAAACAATCTTTCCCTATTTTCTGTTTCTGGCACCTTTGTTGAAAATCAATTGGTCATAATTGTGTGGGTTTATTTCTGGTCTTTCCAGTTCCGTTGAACTCTAAGCCTCTTTTTATGCCAGCATACATTCTAAATATAATAGTTTTATAATGTATTTTGAAATCAGAGAATATGATACTTTCAACCTTATCTCAAGGTGTCTGTGGCTATTTGAGACTTTCATAGTTCCATGTAAGTTTTAGAATTATGTTTTCTATCTATTTGAAAAATGTATTTGGATTGTTGATTGGAATTGAATTAAATCTGTAGATGGCTTTGAATTGCTTGGACATTTTAACAATATTAATTTTTTCTAACTCATGAGCATTGGATGTCTTTTCATTTATTTGTGTTTTTAATCAGTTAGTTTCATTAGTATTCTACTGTTTTCCATATACGTAAATTTTGTTCACTTTCTTGTTAATTTTATACCTAATTTTTAAATTTTTTTGTTGCTCTTGTAAATGAGATTTTTTTCTTAATGTTTTTTTCTTCAGATAAGTCATAGTTCATATATAGAGAGACTTTATTTTTATATGTTGATTATGTATCCTGCAACTTTCCTGAATGTTTTATGAGTTTTGCTAGTTTGCTTATTTATTTCTTTTTGGTGAAGTCTTTAGGGTTTTCTTTATATAAGACAAGACCAGCAAGAAGCACTTCACTTCTTTTGCAGTTGGGATACCCTTCATTTCTTTTTTCTTTTTTTTTTTTTTTAGGTGCTGGGGATCGAGCTCAGGGCCTTGCACTTGCTAGGCAAGCACTCTAACCACTGAGCTAAATCCCCAGCCTTCATTTCTTTCTTTTGCCTAACTGCTCTATTAGGGACCTCTAGTACTCTATTGAGAAGTGGAAGGTATATTCATCTTTGTTTTGTTACTAATCTAACCCTTTACCTTTCCATCACTAAGTATGAAATTAGCTGTAGGCTTTTCATATATGGTAATAATTATGGTGTTACTTTCCTTCTATGTCTAGTTTATTGAGACTTTTTTATCATTAAAGGATTTTGAATTTTGTCAAATACTTTTTCTATCTTTAATGAGATGATCATATGAATTTTGGTCTTTCTTCTATTAATCTACTGTGTCACATTTTTGCTTTCCATATGCTAAACCATCTTTGCGTCCCACGATTAGTCTCGCCTGATCATGGTGAATAATTTTTTAGTGTATTACTTAATTCAGTACACTAGTACTTGGTTTTGTATATGTCCATCAGGTACGCTTGCTTATGACATTCTTGTCTTGTGGTGTCTCACTCCTGTGTTGGTACTAGGATAATGCTGGCCTTGTAAAATAAGTCTGGAAGTTTCCCTTTCCAGTTGCTTGGAAATGTTTGAGGATTATTGTTTAGTAAAATTCTACTGAGAAGCCATCAGGCCCTGGGTTTTTCTTTTAATAGGAAACTTTAATTACTGATTGAATCTCCTTATACATTACTGATCTATTCAGATTTTCCATTACTTCATGATTCAGTCTTGTTAGATTGTATGAGTCTAGAGATTTTTTTCTAGGTTGTGCAATTTGTTGGTGTGTAGTGAATTTATGATCTTTGCATTTCTGTGTCATTGTTGGAATGTCTCCTTTTTCATCTCTGATTTTATATACTTGCGTCTTCTTTATTTTTCTAGTTAAGGCTTTGCTAATTTTGCTTATCTTTTTGAAAATTTTTTTTCTTTTGCTTTTCTAGTCTCATATTTATTCTGCTCTGAACTTTTAATTTCCTTTCTTCTTCTAAGTTGGGTCTGACTTTGTCCCTTTTTCCTAGCTCCTTGAGGTATAACGTTGGAATATTTTTTAAATTCTTTCTTATTTATTTCATGGTGCAAGCAAAGATCGATATACTTCCTTCTTAAAACCAACTTTGCTATATGCCCTAAGTTTTGGTATATTACCTTTCCATTTTTGTTTACCTCAAGATATTTTTTAATTCCCCCTTTGGTTTCTTCTTTAACTCATTAGTTGTTCAGGAGTATGTTTTGTTTCCACATATTTATGAATTATCAGTGATTTCTCCTACTATTGATTTCCAGTTTTATACCATTTTCATTGGAAAAGGTGACTAACATGATTTCCATTTCCTTTAATTTTTTAGGACTTGTTTTGTGGCCTAACACATGATCTATCCTGGAGAATGTTTTATATGCACTTAAATAAAAAAGAGAGAAGGGAGAAGGGAGAAGAGAAGGGGAGAGGAGAGAGGAGAGAGGGGCTTGAAGCAAGGACAAAGACCTGACAAAGACCTGCGAGAGGCTCCTGGCTCTGAAGTGCCGGAAGAGCAGCCCACTATTATAAAGAGTTGATAAAGAGTAGCAGAGAATGAGGAAGCTGGAAACCAACGTGGTCACTGGTCTGTTTCCTGTTTGCATAAGTTTCTCTATTTCTCTGCAGCTGAGAGTCTTCTGATCTGAATGGTCTGTTCTATAAACAGGATTTAGGCCAGTTAGTTAGGGGTGCTGATATTGTTTCAGAGCTAAGAGAATGTAGAGAAAGACCAGAACTCATGGAGAGAGATTCTTTGGACTTTTCTTTACAGAGAAGCATGTGTGCTTTATTAGTCTTGACTAGAATGTTTGGCATTATGACAGTTAGGGCTATTTGATCTAAAGTGTAATTAAATTCTAATGATTCTTTACTGATTTTCAGTCTAGATGATCTGTCCATTGTTGAAAGAAGGTTATTGAAATTCCCTATGATTACATTATTGTCATCTTCTGATCATGTAATAATTGCTTTGTACATTAGGTGCTCTGAGGCTAGGTGAATAGATACGACTGTTACGTTCTCTTGGTGAGCTGACGCCTTTGTTATTATATAATGTCCTTCTTTGTCTCTTTTTACAGTTTTTGACTTGAGTCTATTTGTCTGATATAACTACCCCTGCTCTCTTTTGTTTTCCATTTGTGTGGCACTATTTTCATCCATTTTTTTTAATGCATGTGGAAAGTAAGTGTCTTAAATAGTTGAGTCTTTTTTAAAAACCAGTCAGGCACTCTGTCGTTTGACTGGAGAATTTAAGCCACCTACATTTCAAATAATTATTGGTAGTTAAGGGATTGCTGCTGCTATTCTGTAATTTGTTTTCTGATTGCTTTACACATTTTCTGTTTCTGCCTTCCTCTTGTGTTGTCTTCCTTGGTGGGTTGATTGTAGTGGTTATGCTTCAAATTGTCTTCTTTTTTTATGTTTTGTGAAACTACTATAGATTTTTACTTTGTGGTTACATTGAGAATTTTGTAGAACATACAATAGGCTGCTTTAAGGTAACAATTTAACTTTAACAAACTTTACACTTTTTTTGTACAAAACTCTACACTTTTGCTTCCCCTTCTAAGTAGCACATTTCCATATCATAAATTGTATCTATATGTACCCTTTAGCAATTTGTGGTAGCTATAATTTTTTATAGTTTTAACTCTTATGTTTAAAGAAAAGTTGGTTTTCACAACACCATTACAATGCTAGTGTATTATAAATACGACTATGTAATGCTTACATTATTCAGCTTCGTACTTTTTTCGTACATTTTATGTTAATGATTAGCACCTTTTGTTTGAACTTTGAAAATTTCCTTTTGTAATTCCTATAAGGCAGGGTAGTGATGAATTCCTCTGGTTTTTGTTTATCTAGGGAAATTATTTCTCCGTCAAGCATTCTTAAAGTACTGAAGGCATAAGACTGTCAATCTAGAATTCTGTATTTAGCAAAGAAAAAAAATCTCTGACAAGCAAAGCTTAAAGTCTTTTCAGATATACAGAAGCTGAAAGTTCATCATCAGCAGATTCACGCTACAAAGAAAATGACATGAGAAAATTGAGAAAGAAGAAAAATTATTTTATCTGTAAATATAAATCTAAAAAAGGGGAAAAAAAGCCTTGCAAATGGAAATTGTAGTTACATTGCTTACTGTATGTTGTTAATGACACCTATATACAAATTTTAGAAATGTTTTAAAATCAGTTCTTCAGTCTCACTATTTATATTTTAGGAATTCTTTGATGGGGATAGAGACAATTTTGTCGAACAGCAAAAATATACAACATTTCTGTCATCACAGAAATTTATGTAAGATAGCATTGTCTAAATGATACAATGAAGGATGTGACCATTGTGCCCAGAAAGAAGTGGAAAAGATGGCATCACTGAATGACATCATCGGGAAATAAAACAACATGGTAAATTTTAACTATAGTAGCTACAACTGATAGGTGAATCCATATAATTCATTTTCTAATCATCACAGATGTAAGCGGTATAATTCACATACAAAGATTCAGTCAGCTCTCACTGAAAGTGTGATTTGTATTTTTTTTTTAGCTGTCAGGCATTGGGCTTTTCTGTCTCTACCCTGACACAGCCAACCGCACTTTGAGAGCATAACTCATACAAATTAAAATACAGTGTGAATTAAAATTGCAAAAGCAAAAATATTGTGAAGTGTCTTTTATCTTTTCCCTCATTAATTCAAATCATGAGCAACTTGTCATTTTCTGATTTTAGGTCAAATCTTCCTCCCTTTAATGGTTCAGATGTGTAAAGTTCTCCTTTCTCTCCTGACGAGTTTACTTGTTATTATTGTCCCTACTCCCTATATTTCCTCTTCAATCGCACGAGAAGTTATGTCTAGAGAAATCTATATAAGCGTGTCCTGAGATAAAGATCATCTTTTTGGGATATTTTAGAATATCTGCTCAGTTGTATGAAGAAACCCTAAACATTACTGAGTTTCCTTTCTGATTCCTTTGGAGGCTAATGTCTTCACTTCCTAAGGGCCGCTACTGACACAGTCCAACTTAATAATTAGCACAGAAGTAAAGAACAGTAACTTCAGATTTTCTTCAATTCTAGCAGTGAGAAAGTGAAAACACACGAGGGCCTCCACTGACATTTAATGGGCTTATTTTATTAGGTATATTTCTAACACTAGATTGGAAACTCTTCAAATACTTCAACCGTCTGAAGGAGAAAGAAAAATACATAATTTTCTTCGCAACTTCTTCGGTTATACTTGAGCTTATTCAAATCTTAGGAAATCGATTTTCTTCATAGAAAATTGATTGTCCTTCCTTCCCTGTGCTAACTGCTTCTAATATCTTCTTTCCCGGCTTCTCAGGCCTTTATGATATTATATAGTACAACGTAAAGCACATTTCTGAATCCTTAAGACCTTCAAAAACAAGTTCATCGTTCCTTTTTTTTTTTTCCCTACCTTGGCGAGGTGAATTGCAGAGAGGTTTAACTGACTTGGGTAAGTTACTAGTGGACATGAGGTTTGAACCCGAGCTGTCTGGTTCCTCAACTGAACATTTAAGTGCTGGGTTTACTGTCTTTCTGACCAAGTGCATATTATTCCCAAAGTTTGTTATCAGTTTTGGTTTTGGGCAGAGGAAACTGCTACTTCTGGTCTTTTTCAGTCCTTAATGAAGATGCATAAAGTACAATTTATTATTTGGTACAATGATACCATTTTAGTAGAATGTAATCATACTCTAGAAGTTATTATTCTAATAATATCTAATAAATTTTATGTGACAACATATCAGACTAAGTAAATAGTTCTTGGGAAAAATAAAATGTCTTATCTTGATATGCAATTACTGTGTAGCTGAAAGTAAACCATTAATTATAATTTATTAGTTGTAACTGGTTAATTGCCCAGCTAATATAACCAGTAAGTTTAGATGATAAGTCATCATTCACATGAAATTCAAAATGATTTTTGAAAATTCACATCCCTTTGAATCTTGACATCTATTATTTTACCTTTATTTTCCCATCATAATAAGTACAATTAATTTTAAATTAATAAGCCAAAGAAAACATATGTTAAAATCATCCTAGGTACACGGCCAACTTTTAGATTGGACCTAAGACTGTTTCATTATGTCAAAAAATGTAGCTACTGCTTGTTGCATTGTTAAAAGTTTGAGTCTATTTAAAATCTTGTTTAATGATAATTAATCACCAAATTACTAATGAAGTTCAAATTAACATATGATCAAATCAGTAAGACATAGTTTGTATAACAGAAACTGTTTTCTATAAGACAATTCAAGGCAATAAAATTGTATTCAGAAAGTACTTAACAAAAACTATTTTAATATATTCTAAACTTTTATGAAATACTATAATTTGAAAGGAAACATATACCATAGTTTCAATATACTAAAAGATGGAGCATACTCTTCATTCTTTGGACATTTCCTTAATGTATAAGCTTTTATTTTTCTCTGGAAGACAAATGATTATAAATTAACTGGAACGTGAAGATGATAAAGATCCTTTTAGATCTCATCTAAAACTATTTTTTAATTGTTCATAAATTAAAATTGACATTTCTCAAAGACTACAATGTCAGGTTACTAAGTACAAAAAATGGTTTAACAGCTGAATAAAATATTCAGTTACATTCATCTTATTTGTTACCCTTTGTCCTTTCTCATCAGTGGTCCAAAGTCAGACTAATTCTAATGATGCCTTTAGTGGGACACAATGGTTAAGAGAACTACTTTTATATTGATTATCTTAAAAACACCACAATATCTGATTTTAGAAATGCATGTATAGTTGGAATAATATTGGCTATAACAAGGTGTTCCTTCCATGTGATTTGTAATAGAGACCTCTTTCGTTGTTATAAATGAGTTGTGCACATTAAATATGTACAGTTAAATGTCATTCATACTTCAGTGAACTCATTCAAAGAAAAAAAAAACCCAGCAACAGTCATAAAAGTCAGCTGAAATGTATCCTAGAGGATATAATGATTGCTGTTAGTTGTTAAATTCCTCTACCAACAGTAATGTTAAATTCCTCTGCCAACACAGAAGGGGTTTCAAGGTTAGAAGTCACCAGCGAGAACTATTTGTCTAGTCTTTATGTCCTTTTAAGACTGAACTACATCTTGAACTTAGTGACATAAAATGAAATGGTATCTTGATTTTTTGCACATAGAGATGGTTGCAAAAAGCTGAGTTAGATTACACAGCGGGAAAAGAAACATGAAAGGGGGAAAATGTCTCTTCAACATCAGCTTAACTTGAAAATGGATGTCTGTGATATTGTTAAAATCATGAAAGAAGAAAAATTTTTAAATGAGAAAAAATATATGAAATCATAAATATTTTGAATATTGAAAGATATTTTAAATTGTAGCACAAGAATGTTAGCTAATTCTCAAAACCTTAGTAGTACATAAAAGCATATATTTTATCACAGCTTTGCAATATTGATTAAAGTAAAACTTTGAAGTAATTGTTAATGTACGTGAACAAAATTTTTTGATCATTTAGAATTTATAAATAATGACTTATGATTGTGGCATTAATTTTACCCTTCACACACTTCCATGCTATTTGCAATTTAGTCTCCCTTTGTTCCTCTGAAACAATTACCTCCAGAAGCCCTCAGTAAGCCCTGTAATCATTTAGCTCTTTTTAATGTATTTGTTTGCTAGGGCTCCCGTAACCAAGTCCTGCTAAACAAGTGGTTTAAGAGAACAGAAATTTATTTTCTCACGATGCTGGAGCTTAGAAGTCTACACAGGTCCCAGCAGGGGCACACAGCACGATCTCCAGAGGTACTAAGGAAGAAGGATTTTCTGTCTTCTCAGAGCTTACGGTGGGTGGTTGCTGTCATTGGTTATACATCCTTGGTGCTCAGCAGGGTCACTTTAATCGCCCCTTCCTGGTCACATAGACTTTGTCACTGTGTGTCTCTCTGTGTTTCTGTATCCAAATATCTCTCTCCTTTCTCTTACAAACACACCTAATCCAGTACAATCTAATCTTCTATTTACAAAGACTTTATTGCCAAATAAAATCACATTTGCAGTTCCCGGGGTCAGGGCTTGAACATACAGTACCTTTTGGAAGGGACACAACTCAGCCCACGATATTTGGTCTTAATAAAATATTTCTGTAATGTCTTCGATGCATTTGCCATGTTTGACCTTATATCTTCAAACTCCCCCTTCTGAACATTTTGGTTTGCCCTGCTCTCTAATCTTGTAGTTGTATGTATTCTTCATTGTGCTATATTTTTGTTGTCATTTCCTAGATGGCATTCCCATGACTTTACCTTTAGTTATTTTTCTTCTGCAGACTCTGTCTCCATGTATTTACGAGGCACTGTCTACTTAGAGTAAAATTAATCCTAGTTCCTGACCTAGGGAATTTAACGTAAAATAGGGTGACACTTATAAACATGACATTGAGTGCGTCATGCAGTAGAAAATGAACATCAATAATGGAACACAAAAGCCTTAAAAATAGAGAAGAGCCTCAAACTGAATTTTGAAAAAAAAAAGTGTACATGTTCAGTAGTCGAGTTTTTGTGAATTTCTACCATACAATTTCTTTTTTTATTGGCGGAAAGAATTTTACCATTGCTATAGTTTGGATTTTAAATGTCCCCAAAGGTCCATGCATTAGAGCTTGACCTCCAGCCATGGTGGTACTGGGAGTTGGTAGAACTTTGCACAGTGTCCCACCGTGGGCCCAAAGCAATGAGGTGAACTGATCGTGAACTGGAACCACCAAAACCGTGAGACACATTAAAACTTTTCGTGGTGTGAGTTGATTATCTCAGATATTTGTTATAGTTATGGAAGGCTAACACAATTACAGAGTAAATTTATTACTAAATATAGTATCTCTAGCTCTTCTTGTGTTGGCATTAAAAAAGAAAACTCTTCAGAATAGTTTCCAATGTATAGAACTGTTGCAACAATGATAAGACGGAGAATCTCTGAAAGCTTATTCCTAGTTTCCCTCGTTTTTCACATCTTAAATTACTATGGTACGAGTGTCACAGCTAATGAATCACAATTGGTACATTCAAATTAAGTTAATTCCATTCTTTGCTTGAATTTCCTTAGTTTTTACCTAATGACTTTTAGTCTGTGTCAGAGTTCTGCCCAGGGAATCCCATTATGTTAGTCATCGTAGGTTTTTAGTCTAGGCTATTACAATTTCTTTTATTGTTGTATTGACATTTTTGAGAAACAGAAGCAGACGTTTTGAACAACATCCCTGTGTTGGATGTGGCCTGGTGTTTTTATCAGGATTAGATTGATGACGTTGGTTTTTGGAGGAAGAGCAGCAAAATGAAGTGTCTTCATTGCACTGTACTGGGACCCGCAGTATCAGCATGACACCTGCCACTGGTTGGTCTAAGCCAAATCACTGGGGGAAGCAATGCTTGTTGCACGCCCACACTGTGGAGTTATTTTTTCTGCTTCCTTCCTCTATGTATCGGGAAGCGATTTACTAAGCACAGATCGCATTCAGGTGGTGGGAGATTATGCTCTACCCCCTTGAGTAGAGAACATCTGCATGAATTATTAGTAATTCTTCAGTCCTGGGAATGTGGTTCTTCTCTCTCATTTATTCAGTCATTCAGCCACATCAGTATGGATGCGTGGATGTCCAGTTTGTTCTTTTAGATTATCAACCGCTGCTATTTAATTTAACTTCTCAAATTGTTCTCCGTCAGGCCACTGGGAGGTCTTTCTTGTTGCTTCCCTCTACATTTGGCACACCCCCATCATTTTGGTTTTGCGCTTTGGCATTTCTTTGCTTTCTAACACTACAAATGATTCAGGCTCCTTTTGTATGTAGAGTCCCTGCCTCAGCTCTAGCATAAGTCATTTCTCACAAATCCTGCTTGCTTTTGTTGGGGAATAGTGTTAGAAGATAAGATTTGAGTATTGAATGTGCTTGGCAGCATCGAGGTGTTATTGCTTATAGGCCTTCTCAACTGACAGAGCTAGGAAATGTATTTGTATTAGGGGTCTCCAGAGGAACAGAATCAGTATAAAATACCTGTGTAATTCTACAAAGGGATTTGTTAGATGGGCTCACAGAACCTCAGGCAGAAGAGTCACAATGGCCATCTGTGGGTTAGAGGCAGAAGAGTGAAAAATGGCCAAGCTGGGGAGCCAGAGGATTCCATAGCAGTTGAAATCTGAAAGCCTGGGATCTCACTATGGAATCACTAATGTGAGGGTGCACTGGAAAACTGAAGAGTTTGTGTTTAAAGGCTGAAGAAACTGGAGACTGATGTCCAAAAGCAATGGCCAAGACAGGAGCTCTCCCAAAAGGAGGGAAACACTCTTCTTTCCATTTTCATTCTGTCCAGGCTACAAGCCTGTTCATCGCTGCCCATATCTTGGTGAGCCTTCCTCCCTCGGTTTGCAGGCCTCCATGTCAATTATCCACAGACACACTTAGAACTTACTAATCTGCTAGTTTTTATTCGTGTCAAATTGACATTCACAATTATTACTGTATGAATAAATACATATCAGTAATAATTTCCTTATCTGCCCATCTGCATCTGTATTAAGCTAAGCGGGAGAGTTCAGGCTAATTGCTCTGGTTCTAAACAAATACCGTTTGGTTTATTCTAGCTTCTCTCCTTCAATCTGTAACGTCTTTCCTGAAAGTTGGAAGCCAGCTTATATTTCTTTACTTTTCTTTAACCCTCCTATATAGGGAGAGCATTTTCAGAATTAACTCTCACCCATATGAGAAATAATGTTATCAATGAGAGTAGTACTTTATACAGTTCTTTTTCCCTTGTAGTTTCCAAAAATTTTCAGTTACTTACATTAGCATCCTTTCTTCTGCTTTCTCAGTAAGGTCATATCGTACACTTAGAATGCGGTTAATTGTTTTGTGACTTCATCCTGAGACTCTCCAAACTCCAAGTTAATGTATTAAAATTTGTACATATTAACGTTTACTCTTTGTGTAATGAGTTTTTGTTATAAGTTAAAGTTTATAAATTTGTAGCAAATGTACAATATCCTGTATTTATCTCTGACATACCAATTGGTACTACCAAACTGTAGAATTGATGAATTTAAAATAAAAATAGATTTTATTTTACCTTCAATTATTCACTTCCAAATAGTCTTAAATTTACGTAGGTCCAACTTTATGACAACTACCATCTTCCTTTTGTCTGAATAATATCTTTTGACTTTTTTTGAGGTCTACTGGTGATGAATTTCCAATTTTTGTTTAAGAAAATATTTCTCCACTTTTGAAGGATAATTTTGCTAGATGTAGAATTCTAAGTTGGTGGATGGTTCATTCAATACTTTATTCCATGGTCTTTTGGCTTTTGTGGTTTCTGGTGAAAAGTTTCTTCAGTTTCTATCGTAACAGTGATTTTTTCGTAGCCCAGTCTACTGAGAAAACTGCTTATAGCACATGCTGTCTTAGCACATCTGACAAAAAGAAGTTGCCTTTGAATGAAGCCACAGCCCAAGGTACTGTTCCAACTACAAAACTGGAAGATAATTTGAATATAATCCAAAGAAATGTAAGGATAAAGTGTTGATTTTGCAGTTGCCAAGTATAAAAAGAAGGTTCAACAATTAACTGATTTCTTTGGCTGTTGCAGACAGGACCTAAGACAGAAATTTAGCTGCAACCTCCACACTAATCTAAAATACAAGAAGCCCAGTCTCTCCAGGAAGTGGCCTTGTAATCAATCCGAACATGAGCAATACAAGTGCAGCCCGTGTCTCTTTCATACCCCTTGACATTACAAATATCTTTTTCCCGCCTCACAGGTGATTAAAACTTTTGGCAAAAGAGCCCAAGTACCCACTTAGCCTCTAGAATTCTGCACTCAAGGGCTCCTTCCTGCTGGAGAGCAGATTAACTTGTTCCATGGACTTCTATTACCTCATCGGGAATAAAGTCAAGATTCTCCAGTAGGTTCCACAAAACTTGGCTATCCTAACAAATTTACCTTCAGACGCAAAGACGATCTGGTCACCTCTTTTCAGAGAGAGTAGATTCAGTTGAATGAAACAGCCTTCTAATATAAGGATAAGTTGCCAAGAGTCTATAACATTCATTGTGTTGCAAAGTAGACTGAAAAGTGTAGTGATTTCCTTGACACGGAGTATATCATCCTAGTATCAAATAAAATTTTCTTTTACATAGACTCCTGTGCCAACACTAATAGTCTAAAAATTGTAAGGCTACTAAATTCAGGACTATAATTTTTAAAATACCCCAATTTAAAACCAGATATAACAACTTACTCAAGAACTGAATCTTCATGTTACACACATGCAAGTCCAAGTAAAGGTACTATCTCTAAGTAAAAGCACTTTTGCCATCAAAGCCAGTGAAGGATAAACCTATTCTATGGCCTTCTGTGTCTTTTTCAAGGGCACTATGATAATGAAAACAGTAAAGGCAGTGTTATTTTCAGACCCTTTACTGTTTGTGATTGCATGAACAAGAATTTCTACAGGGCCAATTGATTCAAATAACTTCCAATTCTTGGAAGTTTTGTGTGTCCATATCTTCCTTCTGCCTTGGCAATGCTCCTAGAAATGCATTAGTCAGAGAGTAAAAAGGAACAGTATCTCTTCCTCATTTTCAAAACAGTACTTATATATATATATATTTTTTTTTTCTTTTTTTGTCCACTATGATATCTGAAGATATAAGAGAAACTTTTAAAATGCTTCTTTTATTCCAGCAGGTAGCAGAAAAGACAATATTGTTCAAATCAAGAATTGCCAAACAGATATGAAATTAGCATTTAACTTTGCTTCAAGAGATTTTAATGAATCCTTTCCTCTGCCCCCATGGATTGCTTGTGAAGAGAATAGACTGACTTTTGAGTCCCTGAGGAGCCCGTCAGCCTAGAGAAGGAAACTTAGCAAAAGGAAATGCAGACTTTAATTTGGTGCCCAATCCTGGGAGATGGGAAAAGAAAAGCATGGCTTTCTCTGGTTCGATTACAAATAGTTTCAAATACTCTTACAATGTCTTGTATTATAATCATGAATGATTTATGAGTTTAGATGTGCTATTTCCCACTCAAGCCAGCCTTGAAGTTTCTCGCTATAGCTCTAAAATTGTGAGAAAATATATGCCTGTTGTTTAAAAGAATAAAAGAAAAAAGTGAGGGAACTAAAAGGAGGGGGAGGATGAGGAGGGAGAGGAGGAAAAGGAGAAGGAGTAAGAGGAGAAGGAGGAGGAGAAAAAGGAGGAGAAAGGGAAGAAGGAGGAAGAGGAGGAGGACAAAGAAAATACAATGCAAACTTCTCCACTGGAAGACACCCAGAAAAACCCTTTAGAGATTTTATTTTTTTAATAAATTAATTAATTTTATTGGTGCATTTTAGATATACACAATGATCACATTCATCATAGGGAATTTGTAACTGTACATGATATGTTTGATTTCTTTTTTTTCCTCCCCTTCCCTCTCCTCTGTTCAAATCTTTACATCCTTGCTTACAACAGCTTCATTTTCTTTCTTTTTTTTTTATTTTAAACCAAGAGCATGTATTGGTACATTCTACATACATTGGTCACATTCATTACATTAATTCTGTACCTATACATGGTGCATCTTGGTTCTCCCCCTCTCCCCCGCCCCTCCCCTCTCCTCCCTCCCTCCCTCTTTATAGCAGGTTAACAGCTTCATTTTCATTTGCCATCTTTTCTCTTTTCTTTTCCTCTTCCTCTCCCTAGTTCCCCTTCCCATTTGAACATTTTCTTCCTATTTCACAATATCTATTATACATTCTGGTCCTTATCTACACTTTTAGTTTCTCAGTCTAGAGAAATGATGAGTCTAGAGAAATGATGGTACTCCATTGCATTAAAAAAAAACCCCACATCTTTACCCATTCATCTGTCACTGGACATTTGGGCTGTTTCTAAGATTTAGCTCTTCGCTATAAACATGGATATGCATCTATCACTGTGGTATGATGCTTTTAATTCTTCTGAGAAGATACCAAGAAGGGGAATAGCTGAGGTAAGTGGAACAGATAGTTGTAATTTTGTGAGGAATCTCCATATTGATTTCCATAGCGGTTGCACCAGTCTACACTCTCACCAACAATGGAGAAGGGTTCCTTTTTCTCCACAGCCCTGCCAGCTTATGGTACTGGTTGATTTCTTGATGATAGCTATTTTTTCTGGAGTGAGGTGGAATCTCAGCATTGTTTTAATTTGCATCTCTCAAATGACCAGTGATGTTGAACATTTTTTATATATTTATTTGCCTTTTGTACTTCATCTGAGATGTGTCTATTCATTTCTCATGCCCATATTTGGATTGGGTCTTTAAATTTGGGAGGTCTGATTTTTTTTTTTATTTCTTTATAGATTCTAGATTTTACACCTTTGTATAGGAATCAATCTAACAATGGAAGTTAAAGAATTTTATGTTGGAAACTACAGTATTCTGAAAAAGGAGGTCAAAGAGGATATCCGAAAATGGAAAGATATCCCTTGGTCTCGAGTAGGAAGAACCAATATAGTGGAAATGGCCATACTTGCTAAATTACTATACAGATTTAATGCAATCCCAATCAAAATACCAATAGCATACCTTACAGAATTAGAGAAAATCCTGAAATTCATTTGGAACCAGAAGAGATCTAGAATAGCAAAAACAATTCTGGGCAACAAAAGCAGGGCAGGGGGCATCACAATCCCTGGCTTGAAATTGTAGTACAAAGCTAATGTGATAAAAACAGCATGGTACTGCCAAAAAACAAACAAACAAACAACAACAACAACAAAAAAAAAGACCTGAGGATCAGTGGAACAGATTGGAAGATGCAGAAACAACTCCAAACACACTCAGTCACCTTATCTTTGACAAAGGGGCCAAACACCTTCACTGGAAGAAATAATAGCATAGCTCTTCAATAGACAGTGCTGGAGAAACTGGCTTTCTACATGGTGAAGACTAAAACTATGTCTGTCACCTTGCACTAAACTAAAATCGAAACTGATCGAAGATCTGAACATTAACACAGAAACACTAAATCTGCTACAAGATAGAATAAGTAGAGGACTCGAATACGTAGATGTAGGCAAAGACTTTGTGAACAAAACCCTGCTTCATGGGAAATAGTACAAAGAATCAACAACTGGGGTCTCATCTTATTAAAAAGCTTTTGCACAGCAAAACAAATCACCAACAGAGTGAACAGACAACCCACAGAGTGGAAAAAAATGTTTGTCTTTAGAGTTTTTATTAACCCAAACCAATGAAATCAGTTACAATTAATGAGAGCCTTGGGGAATGAGAAATCTGGATGGGTTGAAGGCTGATTTCTTCCCCCTTTAGGTGCTGGAGCAGGGCTCTTCTTCAACTTGACTGAACCAGTTTGAGGAGAAACAAGCCTTTGACTAATGTCAGCATTGCTGATATTCATAATTTTCCGTATATATCTATTCCCATATATATTTCCTCAATAAGTGTATTTTCATATATGTACATCTCCCATATGTATTGTATGTATTCTCCCATATGTATTGTATGTATTCCATATATATATTCCATATATATGTGGTCCATATACGTGGGGGGGTTATGAAGTGGGGACGAGGGCTATTCTCTCTTTTGGGCACTCAGTCTCACGTCAATCCTGCTCACATGGGCCGCTCCCTACCGCAATGGTAGCCACGGTTAGCACAGAGCGTCAGTGCCTAGCCTGCTCTTTGAAGTAGGGAGAGTTCGAGGCACTGCTAATAATTAGCTTATCAATTTTAACAGAAAACTGAGTATCTGTAATGATTTTGTAACTTCAGATTTTCTATGTCTCTTTAAATCTGTTTTGTAAACTTCCACATTTTTGTAGGAATTTATTTTATATGTATTTTCAAATATATTGGCATGACTGTTTATAATAGCCTCATTGTTTAATACTGTCTGTTCTCTTTTGTGTTTTTGTTTAATCTTATCAGAGGTTTTCCTTTTTTGTTAATCATTTCAAATTAATTAATATTTTTGGATTTATTATCTCTCGCCTTTCCAGGCTCTTTGTTTTCTGTTATCTTTTTTTCCCTCATGTTAATTTTGATGGATTCTTTGTGCAGCAATATTTTTAATTCTATAAAATAGCTATTTAGCTCAGTAATTTTAACTTCTTTTGTAATGTAAACATTTTTGATGATTTATCTTTTATTTCTGCTTACATTAACATCTTCTCTTTGTCATTTCTGTCCTTCAATTTTATTAATATTTGCCTGGGTATGAATTTTTACTAACTTATTCATCTCCCTTTGCACTTTTTACTTGTTTTTTCATTTATTTCAAAAAATTTTCCATCATGATCCCTTCAAAAGTTCTGTTTCATTCATTTTATATATTCTTTTTCTGGCACTGATATTAAATGTATATAATAACTTCTCTTTCTAGTTGTTATTCCTCTTTCATGTGATAGTGTCTGTGCTACATTTTGGGTCATTTCTTCAGATTTACATATTTATTTTATATTCTTCATCTAACAATTTCAGAAACTGAGATCTAGTTGACTGTGAAACTTTTTTTGTTTCTTTTTCTTTCAGTCTTTATGATAAGTTTCCCTATGTGTTTGAGGCCTTTTGATTGTTAAATAATTTCTCGACGTGTATGACTACTGAAGACCTATTGTTTTCTGTAAGGTAGAGATTCTCGTGTAATTCTGTCAGGTTTCAGAAGTCAAATCTGGAGCGTGAAACATTTTATAGGGTTGTAAGCATCTCACTGGTAAGATAAAGTGGCAGTAATAAATAAATAAGTACAGACTCTTAATAGTTGAAAATAATATTTTTGTTTCTCGATACAAAAGCATGTCAAATGTTATATTAATATTATAATGTAAAATATGAATAAATTTAAAATGTTTATTTTATGTACATGTTATGTAACAATACTTTCTATTTGTTTCTACTACATCTCTATCATTCTCTGTTTTTAAGGAACAACTTATGAAATGACAATACATGTTGTTCTTGCCCTGCGATCTGAGCCATCTGGAGTGCCACCAGTCACCGAAAAAGAAGAGCTCTGGCAAATTTTACACTATTTCTTAAAACTTTTGTCTAAAGAGTACCTAAGACATTTCAACTGTCATTTCCTTGTCCAAAGTAGTTTCATTAGGCATGTTTAATAACTACAACCTCCTTTTACTATTTCCTGATTTTGTTAGGTTTAGCATTTATTGTTTCTAACATTTATATTTGATTTCATAACTGATTTGTCCATTTTTCACACCTTTAGCTTTATATACAAGCGGATTTGTTTTTTTTTACTACCTGTCCTTCCCAAACATGACTCTTCTATTATTGATGTATTAATTTTGATTAATCTTCTTCCTCTGTCAAATCACAATAAAATTGAGAGGGAAGGTTCTCGGACTCTAGTCCTTGATTTCTTACATATTCATGAATTTATTTCTTTTATATTAAAATGTCAGCTTTACTGAATATGAAAAGTCTTGAGTCACACTTCTTTTTCTTAAGGGCTTTAAAAGCATCATTTTATTCTTTTTTAGAAAATGACTACATGCAAGAGTCTAGTGGCTTTTTCTCCTTTTTGTGATTTTCTCTGTGTGCCCATAGGACATTTTATTTTTAATCAAATTCAAATTTAAGGGGCTGGGGATTTAGCTCAGTGGTTAGAGTTCTTGCCTAGCAAGCGTAAGGCCCTGAGTTCAATCCTTGGTACCACAGAAAAAGAAAAAAAAATTCAAATTTAATTTTATTTACATTTTATGTTACAAAATAAGATATTCTGTTTTAACAAACCATATATCACAGAGATATAAAAATATTAGTAACCTTTATATCACCTACCAATCTTATCTCCCTGAGCTTGTTTCTCTTCTTTTTATGTTTCTCTCCTTTTTATATACAAACATTTATTAAATTATAACAGAGAAATAACATGTATTATCATATGTCCGGAGTGAATTGATTTTATAATTGTGAATATACTCATGCGTGCAGCATATAGATTCAGAAATTGGCCAGTACCAGCATTCCTTGCATGAAGTCCTAGCATGGTCCCTTCTACTCATTCTTTCCCCAAAGAGTACCCATTATTCTGATTTATAAAAGGTAAAACAATTTTGCCAAATTTTTCCAAAACTTCAAAAAGCAACTTCTTTGGCAAAATAAAAGACACAAAGACTGATGGAATGTAACATTAAATTTATTTTTTATTGATACAAGCATTTGTATACAGATAATGCAGTTTCAAATGAAGAGGCATGCATATTTTCAGTAATATTTGAATTAAATTTTATAAACAATGTGAAAGGAGAATAAATTTCCATACCTGAGGTATCAGTGGTTACATTTATGTGGAAATTGATTTTTGATTCATTGTTGCATTTCACATTCCTTATCCTTCCCTTACCTTTGGCTGGTGGTTAGAAGCCTTCTGAAGCAAAGTCTTTCTGGAAGACATACTTCAATTAAGTGTTCCATAAAAATCAGCAAGAGCCACAACTGTATAGAACCAATGTATTCAGTGTGAAGATCATGAAAGAGAAAATTACCAGCATATCAGGAATCCCTTTCTAGTATTGTGACTTCTGAAACCTGAATGTCTTTCCTGTTTTCGTACACAGTATAAATGATATATGCTATTTATTTTTTCCTGTCTTCTTTCACTCTAAATTATACCTTTAGTGTTTTGTATCCATGGGTTTCGCATTATGCATTCAATTTACTGCAGATGAAAAGTACTTCGAGAAAAACCTGTGTCTGTATTAAGCATGTATCGACTTTTTTCTTCATTATTCCCTAAACAATACCACATAACAAGCATTTACACAGCAGTTCCATTTTATCATGTATTGCAAGGAGTGGAGAGATGATTTAAAATACACAGAAGGGTACTGTAGGTTATATGCACATACTCCGTTTTTGTCCTAAGAGTGTTTAAAAACTGTATTTGGGTTTGGTGATTTAGGATATGTCTGTCTCCTTGTCTAATTGAAAATATAGCAGTTTATATATTTTTATACTTGGTTGTTCTTTCTGTTGTCATTATAGAAAAAAATGGATAAAATTACAAGAGGGAAGAATGCTTAATTCATGTTTGACATATGACATATTTTTTTGACATAAAAATAGTACAGCAATATTTACTCAAATGTAATACTGGTCAGTAAATATTTTTAAATGTTTTTCTTGAAAATCGCTATTACTGGGAAATTTTACAGTTTTCTAAGGGATAAGGTAGTCTGATTACTGCTGTGGGTGGATAATTACTGCAGATTGTAAAAATCGGGACCTGAACACGGAAAGTGAGTCCTTGCCAAGGACTTGAAAATTAGCATCCAAATGACAATGGGATTTGCTGAGGAAAAAACAACTTGAACAGGAACGCCCAGCTGAACCGAGTTGGTGTGCTTCTGGGCATAGAAGATTCACCTGAGAATTAGTGCTGACACAACATAAAGGAGAATGAACAGGAGCAGAAGATAGGGGCCTTCTGTTTTCCCAGAGAAGCTCTGTTTTGGCTGGTTCTCCAGAGGGGAGCACGGCTGTTCTTGCAGGAGGAGCTCGGGGTCTTGCTGTCGTTGAGGGTGGCTGGTGTTTGCTTCAGGGGAGCTCTGGTCTTCATCTCCACTGTGAGTGTCATACTCTGGCTCCAGTATATGTTTCTTCAGCCTTTTAGTTCAGGCGTGGACTCACATGAGACAGTGTCATGGGCCCCCAGCCCTTGATTGGATCTTTCAGGTCTCCAGTGCATAGATAGACATTCTACACTCTTCCTGCATTTGGCTTGTGTGTGTGAATGTGGTAACTTGTAAATGTCCTGTATTAAATCTGATCTCTTGTAAATCATTGACTCTAAAAAGGTAACTAATACAGAAATTGGTACTGGAAAAGGGGGGTCCTTGCTGTGACATTGCCTGGCCATGTGGCTTAAGAGCTTTTGGAATTAATTTTGAAAGGCTTTGAGAGACTAGCTGAAGAGGCAACCCTAGGATGCTCTAAATTATATGGGAGATTCTGATCAGAGCCCCCAAATCTACAGTAAGTAATGAAAATGCTGCCAGTCAAGATGAGGCTCAGGAGGCCTCTGTTGAGAAAGACTGCATATTGGCTGATGGATCCCAGACGGTATGTGCATGCTTTGGAAGAAGTTGGACTGCATTTCACTTGTGTTTGGAGATACTGGCTGGGTGCAGAAAAATTTCAGTGCAGTCTGGTGTTGGGACGGCAGCGTAGTTACTGTTGAGGGTTTTTGGCCAGATCTATGTCAGAAATCGAGAGTGGAGAGCCAGCCCAGTGACTTGAAGTTTTGGGCCAGAGGGGAGCTGTAGATTGCAACGATGAACAGAGGAGAATGTGTTTGTGGAGAAGAAACAGAACAATGGAAAATTGACCTGAGGCCTTTGACTAGAAGGGAAGAGTATATTTGGGGTGCAGGAGATCCTTTGGGGGGGCTCTTAATGTTGCTGTGCTCTGTTAAAGTTAATGGAAACAAAGAAGTTTGAAAATTTGAAGCCGTATTTTTTTAATGTGGACACGCTGTATGGATATATTGTTCTTCGTAAGCAAATTATTATTTTAGAACAAGCAAGAGAGACAGAATGAAGTTGTCGTATATTTGTAATTTTTGGACACCTGTTTGTAATCAGTTTTGAGACTCATTTGAATATTTGTTTCTGATGTCAGAATGGGTGCAATAAAAATTGTATAGTTAATGTAAATCTGAATAGACCAAGATATGTTAATTCTTACAAATCTGCCCCTGGAGACAACGGTTTAAAGAAATGTGTCTGGTTATCACGTTGACCAGGAGTTGATTATGGTGGACTTAGAATTTTGGTCAACTTGCACAGGAACGCCCAGCTGAACTGAGTTGGTGGGTTCTGGGCATAGAGGATCCACCTGAAGGTTATTGCTGACACAACATAAAGGAAAACAGGACCATGAGACAGTGGGCGGCTGTTTCCCAGGAGAAGCTGTGTGGTGGCTGGTTCTCCCGAAGGGAACTTGGCTGTTCTCTTCACAGGAGGAGCTCAGAAATTTGCTGTCATCAGAGATGGCTCCTGTTTGCTTTGGAGAAGCCCTGGTCTTCATCTCTGCTGTCAGTGTGGTACCCTGGCTCTGGTATAGATTTCTTCAGCCTTTTAGTGCAGGCGTGGACTTACATGAGACTTTCGAGTCTCCAGTGCATAGATAGATGTTCTACATTGTTCTGCATTTGCTTGTGTGGGAATGTCCTGTATGAAATCTGCTCTCTTGCAAACGTCGACCCTAGAAAGGAAACTAATGCCCACTATTTAGTTTTCTTATGCAAAGATTTTGGCCTTAGGCCAAAAGTGACTGTTGAGTATTTATAGTACTATTGAGATCACCATACTTTATTAGAAATTTTTTTCAGGTATGAGTGAAAAATATAATGAAAGTTTATCTAAACAAAGAGAGAACTTACTGATTTCTACGATCAGGTATTCTAGGCTTGGAGGTTACTTTATTCATGGCCACATACAGAGATTTCAAACAATGTTGTTTTGCTGTAAAACACTGGTTATTCCAAAGCTATTTAAAATACAGACATGCATGTGGAAATTCTTTTCTTGCCAGGGTTTCTAGAAATCCTTTCCTGATACCCATATGTGAAGGATTCTCTATTCCTACTGTGTACACTGTGTGATCCAATTTGGACCATATGTCCATAAAGGTGTGTAGGAATGAATAGTCGAATTGTACCATGATCAAATAAGTACAGGACTTTTATTTATAGGAACAGGATATTGAGGGGCCCAAAACGAAGCCCAGTCCAGTTCATTGAGACATACTTCAATATCTTGATTGCAATATACTGTAACTGTAGGCTTTGCATTTCTACTTTGAATGTCTGAAGTCTATTTTGTTTTGTTCCAAAAAGGACTGTGGAAAGAATGAACCATATAGACTGAATTACTTTGGTGATCTTTATTCTTTAGGGCCAGATTGGAAAAACCAAAGACTTGGGACATTTCTTCTGGCAGCTCCAAATTTGCTGGGAATCCTAAGCTTAAAAAAATTTTTTTTCTTTCTCTCTTTGGGGGGGGAGAGAGAAGTGAGTATACTGGATGGCAGAATGGACAGTTGTCAGAAATCATAGGGCAGTATATAGAAGGCAGGACAATTAAATGCAAGAGGAACTACGTCTTTTGTGGCAATATTACTTCACTCTGTCAAGTCTTATCTAAAGCTGCTGTATCTCTGAATTTTTCCACATGCAAGATGATGGGTTTTTTTATTACAGAGTAGATCAAATATTCTAGTTATAATCAGTAACCTCTTAAGTGCTATACCATGACATTTTGTCTTTAGCTTTATGATTAATGGCAAAACTTCCTTGTTTGACATCTGATACAGATTATGTAATTTTCACCTAAATATTCTTTAGTGCTGTTCCCAGGGTTCCTTTTGATAATAGTCTAAAAGAACTAGATTGAGTCTAGCTCTTAGAGTCTTTCCCTTTTGTCAAGCATCTATATTTTAATTTTTAAATGACTTACTGATTCTTTCAGAATCTAATCAAATTCTGTAATGTCTCTCATAGTGATCTTTTACTATTGGGTTATAATTTGAATTATCTGTATTTTGTCTTATTTGATTTATTTCTGGCTATTAACTCAGCCATGATTCTAACATGAACGACCTAGCCTTAGTTTATTTATGATTGAACTTCACCTTGAAACTTAGATTACACTATAGTCCTTTATCAGTGATTGTATTCATCAGGGAGCTAATCCTCAGCAGGAGTTTTTAGCAGTGAAGAAAAATAAGATATAAGGAACAAATGATAAAAAATTAAAAGACAGTTATTTGAGATAATGTTATATTCTCTGTCTTGGCCTCATTCACACCACATTCTAGTTTAATTAAACCAGGGATGAGATATTTTTGAAGGAAGGGTTGGCTGAATAAAGTTGATAAGCCATAAAAGAAATCATGACTTTAAGAGGATGTGACAGTCATTTTGAAAATATATTCCTGATTTAGGAAATTAGTTGAAAACTCACTTTTGGCTCTCAGGATATTAATATCTAGTGGTATTCAAAATTTTTGTACCACATTGTACAGCTTGGTGATTTTCCCAGGGCTTAAATCCAAGTGCACTCATAGGCTTGCAGGCAAAAAGAAAGGAAATAGAAAGTGCAAAGGACAAATTAAGAGTTGTTTTATATTTGTTTCCTAAATTTGTGTAAATGCCTTGTCAAAAAAAGGTTAGTCTTAACATTCTTAAATAGCATATATTTTATTTCTTCATACTAATCAGTATTTCCATATATTTTGAATTGATAATGTTTGAGTGGGAGTTGGTGGAGCTGTCTCTTCATTATTGAGGTGGCGATGGCATTTCCAGATTGCTTTTTTTTTTTTTTTTTTTTTTTTTTTTTTTTTTTTTTTTTTTTTTTTTTTTTTTTTTTTTTTTTTTTTTTTTTTTTTTTTTTTTTTTTTTTTTTTTT
>PVJO010006880.1:0-85637 GCA_004026905.1 Hystrix cristata | reverse complement strand
CCAGATGGATGCTTTGCTGAATGCGTAGTTATGAAAGAATAAAGCTGGCTTGCAACTCCAGCCCTCGAGTTGGCATGCACCTGCCCAGCAGGTGCAGCAGAGGGGCAGAAAGTAAAGGGAATGAGAGAGTGAGAGACAGTCGGAAGCTTGCCTGGGTTTCCTCCCCACCCGCCACCAGCGCCTCGCCCAACTCAGTCCCAGGTAAAGTGGCCCTTGTGGGAAGCAGATGAGTGGGTGGCACTGAAGCCCAGCAGCCTTCTGCTTCCTGTGAGAACAATTCCTGGCATTTCTCCACCTGCCATCCACTCTCCCCAACCCTGTGAGGTTGTGACACCTTTGACTTATCCTTGTCCCCAGGGCACCCTGGCTGCCCAAGGGCAGGAGAGAAAAAGACAAAAACCCAATTCTAGCACAACCCAGATGGCTTCTAGCTCAAGCGGGGGGACATCTCACCCATGTCTGTTTGGATCCAACAGTGACTGAAAGAAGTTGTGAGAAAGGAAGGTCACGAGCCAGGAAACAAATGCCATTGAGTCACAACAAGCTACAGAGCCGGCTCTGGAGTAGAAGGTTCCAAGTTCACACTCGCTGCAGGTCCAGCACAGCAGCCGTGAGCCTTACATGGCTACTGAGGACCTGTGGCTGGCTGATTGGAACTGAGATGTGCCATGAATACCAAATGCACGCCAGGATTCAAACAGCACGCAAAAAGAACACCACATAGCTTCTGTTTTGTCTTAATAAAATATTAATAGCTCAATATTTTAGACTGGATCAGTGACTTTTAAAAAAAGATTGTAAAATAGCTCCATAATTTTATATTGTTTACTCATTGAAATGATAACATTTTAGATATAATAAAGATGTTTTTAAAATCAATTTCACTAGTTTCCTATCATGTCTTTCAGGGCAGCTGCGAAGAGTTTTAATTACAAAGGTGCTCATATTCTATTTCCATTAGGCAGCCAGAGCCATGGCTTCTGATCCATCATTAACTTCGGCCTCCTCTATGCTCAAGGTGGCAGCCAGCACAAGTCCTGGGGCACATGGGTCGCGTGCCATCACCACATTCCACGGTGTGCAGGACAGAGAATCCCCAGCCAGCTCCAGCTTGCCTTTCTCACACAACGGGCCAGGCCCAGCCCCTCTGACCCCTGAGCAGCACCAGTTTCCGCTCCCTCTGCTGCTCTGGGCCTCTTGTGGAGACCCTGAGACCTCACAGCCTGGTAGGGCCCCTCACTACCCTCCCCGCAACACTTTCTCCACTTCTTCTTCAGGGCACATCCCTCTCAGGCCCATCTTCTCTTTGGCTGCCCTTTGTGGGTGGTGAAAATGTTCCTGCCTGAGAGTTCCCTTTGTTTCCCTGGAGAAAGTTACACAGGTCACCTGTAATGTAAAAACTGTCTTGATGCAGATAGAAATGGGGGTCAGAAACAATGTCAAGGTGAAGTCACAGAGAGTCCATGTTACGACGGGGGATCTTTTGAGTGCAGAGTGTAAGAAAGACTTAAACAATTAAGAAAACCCTGTAATATGAGAGTCCAGGGGCACACACTCAATCACTCTGGAGCCTGAGACTGGGGCTGCCTCAACATTAGATGTGGGAGTGGGCAAGGGCGAAGACAGCGGAGTGGAAGAAAAGAAGCTGAAGTCGGGGTGGCAAATTCTAACCCTGCCCAACTTTGCCGGCATGCTCCTCCCATCCCTCCCCAATACTGGCCACGGCAGAGATGAGGGGCTGGAGGAGACACAGAGAAGACAGGCTTAGCAGGAAGTTCTTACCCCCAGTGGGTGGAGGGCTGGTTGGTGAGCTTCCCTCCATCTCTTCAAAGGCCTCCTTGTAGCTGTGCAGATGGGGCTGAAGGGGAACAAAGGGGAGGAAAAGTCGGAGTCCTGAGAAGGGGAGATTCCCCTTCGTATGACCTTGGGCATGAGAACAGCAAGTGAAGCAGGGACAAATTCCCTCCTCAGCTTGATCTCTACCACTGCTCGAGTAACCCCCAAAGTCAAAGGGAGATGCTGGCCATCCACAGCTCCATCTTCCTGCAGCTGAGAGTGGGGGAAGGGCTGTTTGCAAGGCCACAGTCAAGCACAGGCAGAATTCGGGAGCACCTCTCTTGGAAATCGCTCAGAATAGGGTTACAGAGAAGGGGCTGGAGGTGGGAAACTTGCATGCTACCAGAATGCAAGTAAAAAAGATGAGTGAAGGCCTCTGACGTACAGGGCGACACTACAGCCTGGGTACTACAGGACCCATGGGCCACCCACATCAGAATCTTCCAGAGTATACATTTAAAATGCAGACTCCTGCTTCCCTTCCCAGATCTTCTATGCTGGAATCTCTGGAGGTGGATTTGGGAATCCACAGTATTAACCCACTCTACGGTGGTTCTGCACACAGAAGTCTGAGACCCACTGCTTCCAACTACAGAAACATCCCAGAAATGCAAACATTTTGGCATGCAAATTAAATCTCCCAAGAATACTTTCCGGAAAATATTTTATCAGTCTATCTGACCTGATTCATATTTTTGAGATTGAGGTTACTCATGTCATCCCCAGAAGCCTTATCACCCAATTAAGGGATTCTAGAGATAAGGAAGGGAACTTCCATCTCAGCACTAATCTAAGAAGCGGGGCATAAAAGCTACTGAATGCAGGAAACAGGCTCTACATCCTGTATCTCAGAGGAGAGATGTGGGGTGGGGATTGTGGGAGGGAAAGATACTGTGTTTACTGATAGGTCAATGCCAAGCTGACTGTCAGGTTCTGGAGACATGAGATGTGGCCCCAGGACACAGCTCAAGGACTCACCTCTTTGGGCCGCCCTCCAGGATTGAGGGCGATGGTGAGAGCCAATTCTGGGGAAACACACTGGACAGGGGAGCGAACCCCAGGGCTTCGGGGGGACGTGGCTTCAGGAGATTGGCTCTCATACTGTCCATCGCTGGCTGCCCTCCTCCGGAGCGGGGCTGGGGGCTCTGCAGGCTGCCTCTCCCGAGCCTGCACCCCTGGAGGAATGGCCGAGCATGAAGGGCAATGAACATATTATTCGAGAAACGATCAATCCCATCCAGTCCCCCTAGAGAAGGCAGCACCACTTAGCACAGCGGCAGAGCCAAAACGGGCTGCCTCCCCTGAGTACCTCCTTCGGCCTTCCTGGGCCCAGCTCTGTTCACACTCTAGGTTTTTATGGGTAGGGGACCTGTTTGTATTGGGCTCAGTCTTTACTAGAATCTCTACTCCACACAGAGCTGGGACCAAGAGCACAAAAGATTGATAGAAGAAGCAGATGTCAGCTCCTTCCAGCCCCTGGAGGCAGAGGGCCAGAGCTTCCAGGCAAGGGAGGGGAGGCACAGGGATGACAGGGTTGTCAAGGCGACTGCATCAACCAACAAGCAACATCAAACCCACAGGGAAGAGCCCCCTGGAAAGGGCTAAATTGCATCATCTTGCAAATGGTGCTTCCAAAGAGAAATTCAAAAATGACTAAGTCTTGCTCTGGAGCTCTCAGCCCCAACTGGCCCCAGGAATGTTTGCTTCTTATCCCGTCTGGGGTTCCCCAACCTTCATTCTATGCACCTCTGAAACCTCTTACCAACTTCCCTTAACTACTCCTGTCCACCTAAAAGATGGTGGAAGCTCCCACCCTGCCGTCCTGCTGAAGGGGGCAGAGAGAAATCACGTGCTGTCTGCATCTCCACAATTCCCATTCCTGTCCATTCCACAGGCCGGGCATGTTGCTAACCTCATCCTGCTTCCTTCCCTCTCCCTCTCCCACAGCTGGGCTGGAGGCATGGAATCCATTGCCTCATTGGGCTGGCTCCCAGAATCCTAGAAAAGTTACTTCCCAGGTCCCGGGGGCCAAGACCCAGCCCAAAGGGTGTGCCCCTAGACCCAATTATCTTCCAGAAGACTTTCTGCCCTGCCTTCATCACCATTAGGGCTAACTGAAGCTCCTAGGTCACACAGGCCTGGGATCTGCACGCTGTCCCACAGCATGTGCGGGAGTGCACAGACACACACACACACACACACACATACACACACACACACACACACACACACACACACACACACACACTGCTGGCACCTAGAAACGTGCCAGTGCAACCAAGCCAAATTCACCCTCATGCAGCCTGAATCAGCTTCCATCTACAGTAGGGTCTGCAAGCTGCAGGAGGCCCCCAGCCTGGCACAACCACAATAGCCGCCATGATCAGTGACCGCGGGGAAGGATTCCTGCTTGGCATGGGCAGCACAGCAGGCCACTGGCCACCAAGTCCAAGGGCAGATGTGCCCCCCACACCAGCCAAGAAACACGAACTCGTTCAGGCGCTCCTGTGACGGGTGCTCCTCAGGGGCCTCAGAGGGCAGCTGGCCTGGTGCAGCGCGTTAAATGCCCGGTGCAGTCACTGCTTTGGACTCTTACTAAGAGGCAGCCCTGCCTGCCAGCTCAAGCAAGGCAGGGGCCTGCTGTGCTCCAACTGCTCTGCTTAAAGCAAGCCCCTCCCTAACCTCAGAGTGCCCTTATTTCAGAAAGAGAAGCAGGAGCCAATCAGTCCCATCCAAGGACTGCTATGAGCATGCCCAGGAGGAAGAAGGTTGGATTTGGAGGGTGCTGCTGCACCACAGTCTTCCAGCAATTCCTGGCTCCCAGGCCTTGGAGAAGCAGAGCAACCAGGAGGGAGCCCTTGGCCTCAGCCAGGCTTCTCCTTCCTCCACTCAGTCCTGACCTGCTCAGGCCTCCCGGGTAGTATGGCCCAGAGCCCCCGCTGGGCTTGTTACTGGCAAAAACATTAGAGAGAAACAGATGTAGCCATTGATTTTCTACTAATACCATGACAAAAGAGGCCCATTTGAGAAGGGCTCTTGGGGTTTGGAAGCCAGTTCAGTCCCAAGGTTAAAGGAAACGCACAGGGCTGGTCTCAGTTCCAGGATCACCCACCCCAGCAGGCTCTTTCTGGTAGGTCCCTTTGCCTTTTTAAGGGGTGGCTTTCCCTGGTGAGGGATCTGATGCTTGCCCTTAAAAAACAGGTCTGCTTGCATTGGAGGCACCCCGTCTCTTGGATAGAAAGAGAACACTCTCCTGGACCTGTCCAGAGCAGTACCCATGCCCAGGGGCCACAGAAGATTGCAGCAGCGGGGAGAAGACACTGGACTGTGGGACTTCCCAACAGCGAGTGACACAAGACCCTGCACAAAGCAGTAGCACCTTCTCAGTCCCCACCGCCACTAGCTCAGCATGTAGGAATGCATCCTGCCCAGAGGCTGGGGGTGGACTGAGTGACCTCCGAAGAGCCAGGGAGCTGCAAGACAGAGCTGCCCCCTTCCATGGGGGGGGGGACCCCACATTCCATCCCCCAGGGACGGCCCCACCCACTGCAGAGTACACCATGGCACCAGTGGCCCATCAGGGCCACTGACATTCTTTCAACACAGTGTCCCACTGTTGTCCCCCTTGGCAAGCCCAGAGCTGCTCCAAGAGCATGGAGAGCCATGTTCTCTCCCTCTTGTCTCTCTCTCCGGGAGGGGAACCGGGCATGGTGAAGGGAAGAGAAGAGAGTTCATTGTTCCTCAGCCAAATTGGGAAGTCTGGACCCAAGCTGCCAGCCATGGCAGGGGAGAACACCCTGCCTCATGTCCCTGACACTGACCGATAATAAGCCTGCTGCTCCCTGCCATGGGCCTCCGCCCCAGGAATCTTCTGGTCTTCCGGCACCTTCTTTCTCAGGGCCTCTGTCCCCAACACATGGGTAGAGGGCAGGTGCACACACACACACACACACACACACACACACACACACACACACACACAGAGCTGGGAGCTGAAGCCCTAACACCTGTCACTTGATGCACTGTGCAAAACGCTCCCGCCCTTGTGTGCCTGAGTCACACAGATAAACACCCTGGTATCAGCTTCACCACAGCCACTCCCACACCCCACTGGCCATCCCCACCCCCCACAGACCCAGCTCTTCTTTCCAGCCTTCCGATTTCCAAAAGACTGGATTCCTCAGCTCCAGACGGCGGGGCCGAGTGTCCAACTGCAAGCTGGGGGTTCCAGAAACGAGGGGGTCCAGGAGGAAGGCCACCTGCTGGGCCAGGGCACCAGGAAGCCACACAGCAGGCGATCACACCAGCAGCCCCAGGGTAAGCCATGCCAGCTCCCCTCGGATAGGCACCACCCCAGAACCTGCCCGAACCCCAGAACCACCTGAGCACTGCACTCTCCACCACTGGGCCGAGAAAGGGCAGAGAGAGAGGAGCAGAGGAGCAGGGGGCAGTCTACTGGAGCCATCTCCCCATCTCCATGGGCTGGGAGAAGAGGGTCCACGAGGCACCAGATGCTGACACTGGGAATCAGCAGGTCCCACCCATCTGCAGCCTCTTCCTGGAACTGCTCAAGGCCACAGTGGCGGGCAAACCCAAGCGCATCATCTCTCCTGACACCAGCCCAGGCTCACAGGAGCAGGCACGGGATGAGAGGACTTCCTCTCCAGGGCCAAGAGCCTTGGGGCCTACATGCCCAAGAGGCTGGGGGTAGCTATTAGTGGACAATACCATCCTCAGATAAAATAGCACCGCCCCAATCCAGGGGCCAATACACCCAGATTTGTACACCATGTGCAACACTCAAGGCAGGCCTGTCATCACTCCATTTTTCAAATTGGGAAACAGCTCTGACTGGGGAAGAGACTTGCCCACAGTCAGAGGTTAGAATCGGCAAGGTCAGGACCACAACTTGGGCTGCTGACTCCTGGCTATGGGTCCTAACAGCAGAGCTGGGGGAAGGGGCCAGCTGGGATACTCTGTCCCCAGGGTCTGCCATGCTCAAGAGTAGACAGGGCCGCAGATATGGCCCACCACTCCTGATATTATGCCTGGTGGCCAAAGCCAAGCACAGCCTGGCTCCTGCTGAGACCTGGCCCCGCAGGCTAGACCATCTGCCTGGGGTGGCAGAGTGCTGCACTAACTATGGGGAGCCCTCACCGTGCACCTCATTGCAAAGACCACATCTCCACAGGCCCTGGAAGTCTGTCTGCTTACTTCGGACCCTGTTGCTGGCAGGCAAGACCAAAGCTAAAAGCATCGGGCCTGCGTCCATGCAGAGTGGAGCCCTGGCTCATGCAGCAGGAGGAAAGCTGGTGAGAGGGGGGACAATGTGGGTAAGGAGGGCCATGAGGAATGAGGGAGACTGAGAATGAGAAAGAGATAGAGAGAGGACAATAACCGAGGAGGAGAAGAGATGGGAAACAGGAGGAAATGGAAAGAGAAGGAGGAAGCAGGGAAAGATTTGGAAGAAACAGCACCCAAAGGAGAGGAAGAGGGAGAAACTGGGAGCTACAGCAAGTGCTGAAGAGCCATGAGCGAGAAGGGGGGAAGAAAGAACCAACCAGAGAGGGATGCAGAGCGGAGCCGGTGGAGAGGAGGGGCCCGGAAGCTGCCACTCAGCCCCAGGCCCTGCAGTCTGGCATTGTAGGCTGCCCACCCACCCAGGGGAGCCAGCAGCGCGTGGAAGGCAGGCAGGGAGGGGAGACACCGGGCAAGGAAAGCCCCCCACCAGTGGCACAGGGGCACATGGAGAATGCAGAGGACACAGCATCAAACAAGACAAAACAAAACAAAAACAGAAAGAAAATGAAGATTAGTTGGTGTTCTGTGTCTGGGATCTGGCCACACACTGGAGGGAGGGGGAAGGGAATCAGACAAAAATAGAGGGTGGGACTAGGGTCTCCTTCTCCAGAGAGGGGGTGGCCCTCCTGCCAGCCAGCAGGGCACCATGTCCCTCTAGTTTCTAACCCCAGAACGAAGGAAGAAGGTGCCAGCCTGGGGCCAGGACACTTCAGTCCTGTCACCTGCTGGCTCACTCACTCCTCAGTCCGTACAGTCTATGCAGGTTCTCCCCTTCTCTCACGGTCACCTGCCTCTTTGTGAACCCAGGGTGATGCCAACAGCCTCAGCCCAAGAGTCCCACTCCCTCATATCCTAGCATCCCTCAGCCCTTTGAGCCTCAGTCACACTCTGCTCCTGCCCAAAGTTGCTAGGCACCCCCAGAAAAGCCCTTAAAAATGAGCCTGCCTACACACACAGGAAGGACCCACCAAGCCAGCCTTGGCTCACCTTGTTGACTCCCCACCCGCCTTCGCACCACAGAGGCCATCCAAGTGGTCAGCACCACTCCATCTTGGCTCCCAGGGCTCATCCCTCTAGGTCACAAGGGGTCCCTCCCAGTTTCTTTGCTGGTTCCCCCTCCTGTCTCCAACTTCAAGTTGTGCAAGGCCCCATGCTCAGTCCTGGGATCTTCCTTACCTGAGCTTCCCCGCTGTGAACCTGTGACGCCTCCCACCTCTCTAGGCCCTAACCTCCCTGAATTCCGGACTCTTACAGCCTGTATTTTTTTGGGGGGGTGGGGTGCGGAGGATTGAACTCAGGGCCTTGTGCTTGCAAGGCAAGCACTCTAACCACTGAGCCAAATCCCCAGCAACTCCAGACTCTTACAATCCAACCTTCTCAGCTCTTTCGTGGGCAACTCAGACCCCAATTACTGCTACTCCGTCTTCCCAAATTCTTGCCCTTCTCAATAAAACATAAGTATTCTTTAGTTGTTCAGGCCAAGAACCTCAGAATTGACCTTGTCTTGTCTAGCTGTAAATCTTGGCAGTGGCACCAAAATATGTCCACAATCTGAGCACTTCCTCCCACCTCCCGGCTTCCACCCTGATCAATAGCTGCAGCCTCCTAACGCGTCTCCCTCCTGCCATCCTGGCCGTACTGATCCTTTTAGAGCAAGCCAGATGATGTCACTTTTTGGAGCAAATCGTTTCTAAGGCTTCTCATACCACACTACGCTAAAAATCAAAATTTTTAGTGTTTCTGAGGCCAATTGTGAGCTGGCCCCATTCTCATTACCTCTCTGACCTCATGGTGATCCCTGCCTCAGCCACACCAGGCACACTCCTGTCTCAGGGCCTTTGCACTGGCTGCTCCATTTGTTTCATTCCCTCGCTATGCAATGAAATCTTCTCTGACTGTCCCATGAAAAGTATAACTGCTTCCCTGACTTCTACTCCTCACTAGCACTCCACTGTTTGATCTCTATGGCATTTATCAGACATCTAAAATAGTATATACTTATGTGTTCATTTATGTCCAACTCTGCCATGAGGGCAAAGGCTCTACTTGCTGTTTGCCACCATTTTCCCAGAGCTGAGACTAGCAAGTAGCACAGATTAAAACTCACACTGAATGACCAGATGGGCTATGAACGTAATTCCATAGACACAATAAAATGTAAAACATTAGGGTCTCAATTCAGGCTCCCAAAACCTGACCTGACCCTGATATTTCCCTCTGTCTTTATCCACCCCTTACAATTTCCTAAAGAGGCATCTCAGCTCCCGGCTGGGCCTGAATAAGCTACCTTGGCTCCCAGGCCTATCCCCTCTGACCTTATATTCTGCCAATTTCTTTCTTTCTCTTCTATCTTTTCCTTCTCTTTCCTCCCCTATCTTCAACCTTCTCCCTTCTTATTCTCTACCTAAAAACATTCACATGACTCCTATCTGTATAAAAAGTGCCCAGTATCTTGCTACCCTCTTTCACTACCACTCTCTCCCCTTTTTATCATAAAACCACTCTAAAGAGTAGTTGGACGCCGTCTTCACTCCCTCTTCACTCACTGCTCAGCCCCTCATGGTCTGGTTTCTGTCACCAGCACTCAACTGAAATGATCCTTTGAAAATCACCAGGCCGATGGCCTGTCCAATGGACTCACTACCCCCCCACTTCCTCCTGATCTCTTCAGATTAACGTTGGGTAAACCTCCCACTCCTCCCCCTTGAAACCCTTTACTATCTTGACTTTGTGATGACACGTGGTCCTGGTCTCCTTTCACCGCCCTGAGCATTTATTCCCAGATCCCTGTTACAGCCTCCATTTCCCCTAATGACTATTTATCCTAAGTTCTCTTCTCTCCATGCCTTCTGACATAAAGAACTCATCCATGCCCGGAGCTTTAACCTGCACCCTCCTGAGAAAGAGTCCCAAATCTGTAACTGTTCCCACTCCTCATGCTCCAGTTCCATCCATCCGTACCTGAAAGGGCCACTTCCACCCTGAATTCAATGTAGACCTAACACCGCAGCTTCAGTGTGCACCATAGCGGCATTTCAGCCTCACACCCCTGTCCTAATAGAACCACTGTTCTATTCATGGAGCCTCAGAATTATACTCCGTGCCTGCCTCCCCCTCATCCACAACAGCCAACTGATTTGTGATCACATTGGTTCTCCCCACACAGATCCATGGCGTCATCTCTTCTTTTCCTTGCCCCTGGCCAGGACCCTAAGCTAGTTCCCATCACTAAGGCCATCTAATAAGGTCCTAGCATCTCCCAGTCCAGTCTCTTCCATGTTGCATCCTTCCTGCGCAGATCCATCAGATACATCTTCCCATGCTACAGCTTTTATCAGGACACTCTCCTGACTAAACCACAGTAATGAGTTGCTACCTACTTTCTAGGTAAAAGTCCAGTTCCTTCATCTGGTATTTAAGACCATCCTGAGACAATACCCTGGCTGGCTTTCCTGAGTCTTCCTCTCACAGTCTGTAATGCTCTTCACCCACACACCATTCTTCTAACATTTTCTATTCTTTCCTAGCCTCATTGTGACCCCTCTCTGTTTAGTGCCTTCACCCATTTTTTCTTTTGTTTTTTAAGAGTAGAACATTTATTGAGAAAGAGAGCTCCTGAGAGACAGGAGGGGACCCGAGTGGGTTGCCCGTTCACCCATTTTCGAAATCCTGTCTCGCAAGTCTCAGTTTAAACCTACCCTTCACAGCCTCCCAACCCTCTTCAAACAATAGTGACCTCTTCCCTTCTCTCCCACAGAACTTTCTCCATACCTCTCTTATTACAAATGACTTCATCCTAAAGTTCCAGTCCCCCCACCAACCACCTACTAAACTCTAGACTCTTTCAAGGATAAGATCCACATCTAATTTCCAACATACATTTAAATTTCTACTTCTAGAGACATCCAATATCAATCTAATCACAGAATCAGGGACACGGGATACCTCAGTTGGACTCCCCAACTCTGACTCATTGCTTTTTCTTGTCTTATTGCTGTGGCTGGGTCACCTGATACAGTGTTAAATGATAACTGTGACACAGGCATCCTTAATCTGTCCCTTGGCTATAACCAAAGGCTTGCAATATTTCATGAGAAAACTGATGTGCACTGTAGATTTCTAGTATATACTCTTTAAGAAAACACCCCCTAAGTTCTCTGAAATTTAAGTTGAGCTAAAACATGAGGGGTGGTTGGGTCAAAGTGGAATGAACCAGCGACACAGTACTGAGGTACAGAGAACAGCCAATGAGAAATCAGACTTGATGGGTAAAAGCCAAGAGAAACCAGATCAAGTTCATGGCCATGAAGAGATTCTCCCACAGATCTGAGCTCCCCAGGTTACTCATACTGAAGCTCGTGTTCCAGCTTCTTCCTTGCTAGACTAGAGTGTCATTATCCTTCAGGCTACCTCCTCAACTCCGGAATTACATTTCTAGGGAGTCTGGGTGGCCCCATTCCTCTCTCCTAAATAAAACCAGGAGGAAAGGGGTTTCTGCTGACAAAGCAGCCAGGGAGGTGTCTTTCTGTTAGAGCCCAAATGTGGCAGGAAGCAGAAGCCCAAGCCCCGTCTGGACCACCCCATGGAACATTTTACCCCTGGGGTTACAGCGCTTGTACCTTGTTTCCCTGCTCAGGTAAGGTGACAGTGTAATGAGGTCTAGACCAGCTCTTCAGAGAGGGGAAGCCGCAATTGCCAACCTCCATGGTGGAAAGACTTCCACTGTGGCCAACTGCAAACTACCCAGAGTGGAACTGGGGTTCTCTGCTCTGAAGTCCCTGCCCTACACCCAGTCCTGGGCCCACCCCCGGAGCCAGCTGGTCCGTCTCAAGCTGCTTCCCCAAAGCCATGGAGAAGCATGGAGGAGGAGGGTATCTCCCTCCCTCCCTGCAGCTGGCATGGTGACTCAGCTTCCCCTAAATTTAGGAAAAGGGTGGAGGCTACAGCCAGCTGCTCAGCCTCTTCTTCCCTGAGCCTCCGCTGTACCTTGTCAGCTGAAGGCCGGGCACAGGGCCCACCTGACCCTCCAGGTCCAGGCTACCCTGCCCGCACCTCACCTCACAACACAATCGGCCCTGAGGACTTCCTATGCCGTCACAGTTGGACTTTCGATACTTTGGGCCTGTTTCTCCCTAACAGCTTCTCCAGCTCCTCCACACTCTTTTCTCTGCAGATCTCTCAAGATTTGCTCTGATAGGAAGAGGAGCTTTGTTCTCCATACTGAACTGGTTCTAAGCAAGGCCAGCGGGATGGCTGGCCAAGCCGAAAGGCCCCATTGGGTTGAAGACTTAAGAGTCCAAGGGCTTTAGGAAACCCTTTCACACTTTGTTATGGCCTTGAAGTGGGCCTAAGAGGGAAACTGAGTCCACAGAGGCCTCCAACCAACCTTCTCCACTCCTGCTCCAAAGACCTGCGGGCTGAGGACAAGTGTGGCAGGCAGTTGCAGGGTCTCTTCTCTGCCTACAAAGTCTAGTCCAGCCCCAAAGTTACCACCCCCAGGAAGCTTTCTCTGATTGCCCTAAGTGGTAAGCCCTATTTTCCCAAGTTCTGGGGCCTTGGGCCTACTGCTGGAGCACACACTGCTCTCTGTTAGAATTATCCATCTATGTACACATCCTCTAACTAGACTGTAAACTCCTAGTGGGTGGGAACTGATAGATATTGACCTTTGACTCTCAGAACCCAGGCTGGTGTGTAACAGACCCCAGGCCAAGCAGCACCCGCCACAGGGTCATCTCTGGACCTCAGCAAGACCTCCAAGACCGAAGAGGGAAGGGGTGGAGGGAGTACAGAGGACAGGCTCCAATCTGATAGTCCCCAAGGCTCTTACCTGCCACCCGGTGGGCCACCAGCCCTTCCAGGTTCAATGGCTCCTCTTCTGGAGTTCGAGAAGGATCTGAAGCTGCTTCCTTTGGGGGGAGCTGAGGCTGAGTGGTGAGGCCGGGGAGGGAAGCCGGGGGCTGCTGAGGCCCTGGAGGGGCATGGGTGGTTGGGAGGAAGGCAGATGAGGAGGATAAGGCTGGGCTCTTGGGATGGAAACCCTGGCTGGGTCCAGTCGGACATGGCTGATAATCATAAGGTGAGTAAGACCTGCCAGCCGGGGCTGGCTCAGGGGTTCCTAAGGAATGCCCGCTGGGGATGTAGCCAGATCTGGACTGGGTCAGTGGGTGGGACTGTGGGGAGGAGCCTGTGGGGGGCTGGGAGGAGAGCGGGGAAGCCCCTGGCCAGGCCCCAGGAACACTTTGGGACTTGTGCAGCGGGGTGGCGGCTGAGGCTGGCTCCAGGTCCAGCATGAGCATGTTGAGGGCTTCGATGGACTGCTCTATCTCCTGCTGGGAGGCTGCCCTTGGGAACTCTGGGAGAGCAGGGATGGGGGGCCCTGCCAACGGCTGCGGGCTGGGCCTGCTGCTCGCCAGACTCTCCAACTGGGTTCTTTCCTGCTGCCGAGGAGGTGGGTGAGGCTGCTGCTGCTGCTGCTGCCATGAATTCAGCCCCCTCTGCACAGCCTCTCGACTGCTGCCCCCACGGGCTGGAGCCAGGGGCAGCTGGGGCTCAGCATCCGGAAAGGACTGAGAACGGAACAAGCCACTGGGGTCATGGCCGTAGTGGGAGGTGGTCACTGGCTGCAGCCAGGCTGGGTGGGGCCCCTCACGCTGATAGCCGGCTAAACCCTCCTGTGCAGAGTAGGAGGGCCGCATGGGGGCCGCGTGGCCGGCCTGGGCAGCCACTGCCCTGCTGGCAGACTCATAGGGGTAGCCCCCGCCATTGACCAGAGGCTCCATCGGGTAGGGCTTGTCTAGGCCATTGGTCAGCGGGGACAGAGCCTCTGGGTAGTTCCCCTCGCTGGTGTTGGTGACCCCGTCCAGAGAGGACAGGGTGCCCATGCTGCCCACGCTGTGCCCATCTTGGTTGGGCAGCTCATCGTCCAGGATGTCTGTCTCCCGCTCAGACGCCAAGGCTCTGCCATTGACGTGAACCTGGGCTGGGACGACATGGCGGCCGGAGGAAGACGCAGCTGGCCCTCCCGCTGGACGGGACCTGAGGTGCTGCGCGTGGTACATGGCACCTTGCTTCTCTCGCTCTAAGCCGAAGCCACTGAGCAGGCGATCCAGCTCCCGCTTCTCCTCGGGGCTCAGGGAAGCAGGGGCACCAGAGGCCCCGGGGGCAGGCTCATCTGTCTTGTCAGTCTTGGTGGAGGCTGTGGAGTTGCCGGAGTCACTGCTCACCGACAGTGTGTGCTCCACGTGATTGGGGGTGGCCGACAGGGCAGGACGCACCACATTGATGGCACCAGTGCTGCCATTCAGAGAGTCCTTCTTCTTCACCTTGGCATACAGGCTCCCATCCAGTGGCCCTTGCGTGTGTCCCACCACCTCTGCAAGGACAGAGAAAGGGAGACAGCAGGCATCAGCGGAGGCAGGAAATTGGCTATTATCCCGTGAAAAGAGCTAAGAGCTTCTCTTCCCTGGATCCCCAAACCTCCTCCTGCCACCACAAGGAGGGCAAAGGGAAAGGACGGAGGACACCTAGCCCAGGCTTTCAGGCACAGCTCTTACCAATACCCAGCTTCAAGGCCAGGAAGCAGAGCCTGGGACTGAGCAGGAGTCCCGGGGCAAACTGCCTATGTCCCGACCCCAGCTCTGGCATTTCACCAGCTCTCCAACTGCAGAGGCACTATGCGCCTCGGTGTCCTCATCAGTACAACAGGGACAGTAACAGAAGAGGGTTGGACCATACGCAATGGCTGATATTCACTGAATACATAGTACTTCCACCTGAAATGAGTTGACACAAGTCATGTGCTCATACCAGTGTATGGTGAGCGGTTAGCACCTGGGAGCCATAACCATTGCCATTATGAATATCATTAACTCATAAAGGGTGATATGCAAAGCATAATCAGCCCACTCCATGGTCCCATCTCGGGAAGTTTCACCCCTGCTCTGATTCCTAGAATTCTTCTCTGGGCTCCAGGCAGCAGGCCAGGACAGGCAGGCTTTGCCTTGAGTGCACATGGGGGTGTAAGCATGGAGATCCAGCCCTGCTGGAGGGTAGCCTCTGCACAAGGGAGTGGGGAAAGAGCCTAGGGTGGTGGGAGGGGTGTAGAGAGGGTTCGCTGTGCCCAAGGTGGGGGGAGAGCGCAGGCAGAGCTGGGGCTCACTAAGACAAACTTGTCCTCCAGTCTCACCTGCCAACTCTGGTTCCACGCAAAGAATCTGCTAGGACTGTTCAGACGGACAATGCCATTCATCCTGCCCATGTCACATTTCCAGAACTCTCTCCCCCAGCACCGTCCCCTCCTCATAGACCGCTACCCCCCCAACCGACGAGGTCATCCTGTACCCCCAAGCTCTGAGGGAAGAGAACCAGTTGAGTCAGGAAAGACTGCAGCAGGCCTGCGAAAGGAGCATCCTGAAAGGCTGAGCCGAGAGAGACCGGCGAAGCCTGTGGCCCCTGTGCCAGAGGGGACCATGTAGGGTGCTGGGGCGCGAGCTCAGGAAATGGGGGTGGGGAGGCAACACTCTTTCTGAAAGGAAAAAGTGAGTGCTGGGTGGCCAGGGGCCAGAGGGCTGACTCAGGAACAAGAACTTCCCCGCCCAGAGGAGCTCTGTGACTTCACGCCCTGCACGGTCAACAGCCCAGGCTCCAGGCCCCACGCCTGCACACACGCATGCATGCATGCACACACATGCACTCACAAGCACCTCCTCCCCCTCACTCAATCCAGGCCTCCCAGTTGGCAGAAAAAAGCCCCAGCTCCAGGCAGACACCAGCAGTCACACACAGAACCAGACACGAAGATGGGCAGAGACTGTGCGAAACAGAAACCACCCAAATCAAAAACACTCAGATTTGCACTCACTAGGTGCCCACACAACACCAAGAACCACCTTCTGAAAGCATGGGCCTCGTACAAGTGTGCAAACATCAGTAACAGCTATCGTGAATGCACACCCCAACACAGGCGCTGCACACATGTGATTTCTAATCCCGCAAGACAGGTGGAGTTACACTCACTCTGAAGTTGGAAAATAGAGGCTCTGGGAGGCAAAAAACTGACTTGTAAATACATGGTATCTGGTAAAACTGGGCCTTCAAATCAGAACTAACTTACTTCAAAGACCATGAAATTTATATTATGCTACACTTCTCTCCTATCACAAACACAGAAACAGACACACTCATACACACAAAATAGAATAAACACATAAAAGGCAAGAATACTCCAAAATAAATATTTAAATTTTAAGCCACAATCATTTCAGAAAATATAAATGTTCCTGCCGCGTCCAAGGATCAACCCTCAGGCCAGAAGTGATAGCTGCTAAAAATAAACCCTCCCTACAGAAGCCTATGGCCAAAAACAAGTGATCAGACGACCACAAAACAGGAATGTCCTGCTCAACACACACACATACACACACACCCCACAAGCCAGTCAAGTGATATCATCCAAGAGCCAACCCAGAGGTGCCGGACCAGGCACATGCATCCCCCTACACACGCCATCGAGGCTGGGTGCTCTGCCCATTCACTGAGCTCTACGGAACTGTCTTTGCGCCCCCAGTTTTCTCTGAGGCTTTGGGACCTCGGCCAGTAACCAGCCCCAAGTGACACGGGGCCAGAGAGTTGCCGCAGCAGCCCAGGCTCCCAGGGCAGGGGGTTGGTCTGAACTGGAAAGGGAGTTTGGCTTAGATGCCTGCTGAATCTCCACCAACCTGCCCTGTGCCCAGACTCCTAAAATCAGCCAAGATGCAAGTCCAGGCGCAGCTGCCTCGCCCAGCTCCCCTGTCATCATCTCCAAAGGGGTCCAAGGTACAGAATGAGAGAGGCCGCCCTCCGTGCCTTGTTCCTCCAGAGCTGGGCTCCTTGCTGAACCAAAAAGAAAAGACCCCTACTGGTTGTTTCCAGAGAGGAGAAGAACCACAGACAAGAGGCTGTCATCCACCAGGATCTCTGCCCCTCTCCCAGAAGGCGGGACCCCTCAAACCAGTGATCAGGCGCCACTTTCCTTCTCCCTGGGCCCAGAAGGCTGCAGGCCCCCTTGGCAGGCTACACTGCAAGATCCCAGCATGTTCCTTCAGCCAGCACTCCCCTCCATCCTTTCTGCATGGCAAAGCCACCCTGCACGGCATGGCAAAGCCATCCAGGTGTGCACAGTGGCTTCACACCTAGGCAGGGAGGCCACCACAGCCCCTTCCCATCCGACAGCATCCAGGCCCTTCAGGATCTGCCTCGTGTTCATAACAGATGACCTTTCAGCAAGACAGCGGGAGAATTCACACCGATTCCCACCAGCGGCCATCCAGGCCCCTCCTCGTCCCCTCTGCCCGGCCCCGCTCTTCATTGATTTCGAAAATGTCAATATGAAACTTGTTTTGCCGGGTAATTTATCCCCACATGCGCTGCTGTTTGTAACAATATCAGGAACAATAACTGCCAAGACACTAAGGCCTCCTAAGAAAATCAAAGAGGTGTAAATTGCGTAATTAAATTCTGTGTGCTAAATGAAAATCTCTCTTGCTATCCTCAAAGAAGAGGCCAGGTGCTCAGTGCCAGCCACAAGGAACACATCTTCCAGGCTGCTCTGCACCCCCACTGAGTTGCCCCCCTCTTTGTATCAAGGGCAGAATCAAGGACGCTCAGGTCCCCAGGAAGAATCCCGGCACCGGCACCGGCACCGGCACCGGGGCATGACCTGAACAGTGCACACCCCTCTTCCTCTTATGCAGACAAAGGTAGGTGTTCCCAGCACCCCCCAGTACACAAAGTCTCGTCACTCCCTCCTCCCCATCCACGATGGCCACATTAGGAGCTATTTACTGGGACCACAAGAAGCCGGAATCTAATGTTGGTTTCAATCTATCAAGGCAGGAAGGGCAAAAGAGGAGGCGAACAGAAAGAGGACAAGAAGTGAAATGTGGTGGGAGAGGAGAGAACAGAGGAGTTAGAGGGGCTGGGGGGAGATGGCTTTAAAGCTCTCCACCTGAGGAGCCACCAGAGCCATCTTGCTCAAGTCCCAGTGGCCTGGATGGGACTGGCCAGCTCAGGTAAAGCCACCTGAGACGAGAGGACTGGTCACTCAGAGCAAAGTGGCATGGGCTCGAGGGAGCAGTCTGGCTGCGTGGGGGTCACTGGCACAAGTAACAGCAGACTAGGACCAAGTGTGCAGAAACACAGGCCATAGGCAATGCAAGATGGTGAGCGCCAGGCCAGCCCTGTCCCGTGGGCTCTCTCCCTGTCCACTTCTCTAGAGAAGCTGAAAGTCCAGAATGCCTTCAAGGATCCATTTGCTTTGTCTATATCTCCCTGCTCGTCCCAGCCCTGGACTCCACCCTCTAAGCCAAGCTAACTGCAAGCACCAAGGAGCCCTTATTCCACCACGGCTGGGATCCAGAGGAGCGAGTCATGCTTTTGGAAAGGTCAAAGGAAAATCCCTGCTGACTTGGATGGAGACCTGCTCCTTAAGGCACACTCCCAGCAGTGTGTCATGTGGAGGTGTGTGCAGGGTTACAAGCACGGGTTGAGCCAGGCATACCCATCTAGTACACTCAAAGCAGAGCATGAGAAATGAATACTTAAGAGATGCTACAGCTACATGGCTTTAGGGTAGCTGCCTTCTCATTCTGATGTTCACACGAACCTTTCTGGAAAGTTGTTAAAAATGTAGATGCCAGGGCCCTGAGCCCAGAAATTTCTAGCTAAAGGACCGAAGGAAGATCAAGAATCAGCATTTTAATTAAATCTTTGGCGGGGGGAGCAGGGGATCTGGGCACATATGCAGGTGGAGACCATCTTAGGAGACCCAGACCCAGGAGATCAGCCCTTCAGAATGAGATTAAGGACGCCACGACCACCCCTACCCCTGCCCTTCCTGATGGGCAGCAGTGAGATTTCACTTGCATAGACATCAGGACAGATGGCCCAGCCAGGGGGAGTAGAAGACGCCAGCTGGAGTGACTGTAAGAAAGGGATCCCCTTCGTTGGCAAGGACTCGATGAGAAGAGACCCCCTCCTTGACCAAATGGTAGGTGTGATCTGAATAGAGCATGATTTATTAAGGCTTCCAGGATGGGGCCTTCCATGATAAAAAGTCCTTTGGGTCCATGTCCAGCAAATAACAATTCATTAAAATACATTACCCAGAGCAGCAATGACCAACTGACATGGAAGAAAATCAATTCAGTGCCAATAGGAAGAGGCGCTGTGCCTGCCCTGGGGGCAGGCTGGGCCCCCCGGTTGGGGGGGAATCTAGACTCCTTAAAAGCAGGAGTGGAAAAATCAAAGGGCATATGTATCTGGGAGGTAAATGAGCCTCCATGGGAAGAGAGGCTGAGTCAAGAGGTACCCAGGACAGTGAGTTGTGGACATGCTACCCCATTAGCCACAGCCTAAACCGGCCATGCAAGGACCAGGGTGCAGCAAGCTGAGGGGCAAATGGAGTCAGCACTTGGGGCTGAGCCCACAGGGGATGTGGTTCTGAAGAGGAGGCAGAGGGGAAGTGTGCCCTCCCACTTCCCCACACACCAGACACACCCATCACTCAGAAAGATGGTTCCCGCCCTAATGGCCCAGTCAGCCTGCATCAACCACTTAACCACTCCAAGCCTGGCCTTTGGGCTGGTCAGGGAAGGATCTGAATGCTTACTTGCAGTCTGCTGAGTGACAGGACTCAGAAGCGAGGACTGGTGTATTCGAGCACTCTCCTTTTTCTCTCCACTCTCTGCTTCCCATTTTCCAATGAGTGTCACCACCCTCAGCCCCCTTGCCAGACATGCCTTTTATCATCTGACCCCTGCCTACATTTCGAAGCCTCAACTTCACTGTCCTCAACACCCCAAACACCTGCACTATATTTTTACTAAACATTTATACACACTTCCCTCTGTGTCTTAGAAATGATGTTCCCGATCCTGAGGTGCCCTTTCTCACTCTGCCCCAGAGACTCTCAACCTCCACAAATCCTTCCTCCACTATCAGACTCAGTTTCAGCATCCTGGGAAAGCTTTCCATGAGCCAACCCCTTTCTGCTGTCCTCCGACCTCCTGTCAAGCTCTGCATGTTTCCACTGTGCCGTGCAGTCCCCTCTCCTGAGACGCCCACTGCATGGTCCTTAGTGATGTCTGCATCTGTCTTCCCCACCAAACTGAGTGCTCCTTGAGGAAGAGACCTTATTCCTCTTTCTCTCCAGGGCCTGGTTCCCAAGGGTGCTATTCTCAGTGTGGTCTACATAAACGGAGCCTCTTGGATTTCAGTGTCAACCTATATAGTTGTGCAGGACACAGAGCCTGACACATATTAAGTTTCCCATAAGTGCATCTTGTATTACATCAAGTAGCCCAGAAAGCTTTATATAGTCTTGACGATCTCGAGGCCAGGCCACTGAGATAGTCATCTTCCACTCCAACCTAGGAGCAGATCAGTGGTTCCAAGAGAACCCCAACCCTCTTCCAGAGAAACAGAAGAGGAGAGTGCTGCAGCCAAAATATCTGAGAGCGGGTAGTCCTCAGATTCTGCAGCACAGGCCAGGAACAGTGGCCATCCTTGTGAACTGGCTGAGCCAGAGACTACCCCACGGCGTCCCCCATGGACCCCCCCAAGTCACACTCCAGGCTAGTGAACATTCATTTTCCTAGCCAAGAATCTCTTGGGGTACCTGATGAAATCCTAGAATAACTTTTTCAAATGCACACACACAAATTTTGCCCATAATTCAGAGAGTCGGTAGATACCTCAATGGGTCCCAGGTTAAGACACACTACTCATCTACAAGTTAAGGGGACACTGTGGGGTCCCTCCCTGTCATCTAGGACCTGCGTGAAGATCACCTAGCTCCATCCAGAAGTGTGAGATACGCAGGACAGAATCTTCCAGCTGAAGGACCTGAGAAGCAGTCAGCTAAGCACCTCTGCAGGTCTTAACTGGGTTGGGGAAGGCAACATGGGGGTGGGGATGGAGAAGTCCAGGTAGAGGTGCAGTGCAGGACCCCAGCAGATGGAGGGGTTGGGGGCTGGGACATCCTGGCACAGGCAGCAGGGCCACTGGGCTCAGTCTGGACAGCCCTGGCCTCCAGCCGGCTGACCTCCCACTCTACTCTGGCCAAGACTAAGACAGCCCTTTGTTGGACACAGCCTGCAGAGAGCTCTGGAAACTTCTCTCCCTTTCTCTCCCTCTCCCTCTCCCTCTCTCCCTCTCCCTCTCTCCCTCTCCCTCTCTCCCTCTCTCTCTCTGGTGCTGGGGATTGAACCAAGGGCCTTTACACTGAGCTACATCCCCAATCCTTTTTTTTATCTGGGTCTCACAAGAAAGTAGTTGCCCAGGCTTGACTCAACTTGTGATGCTCCTGCCTCAGCCTCCCAGAGTGCTGGAATTATAGGCTTGGAACTTTCTAAAGGGAAATAGCATTCTCAGGGGCTCTGAAGATCTGCAGAACTGGAGATTAAAGAGAACTCCCCAAGCCTCTGAAGGAGACTGGCAGAGAGGAGACCCAGACTCCACAACAGGAAAAGGGGCAGAGACAGGTGCCACCCAGGGAATCTAGGCACATGTGAGGACATGTTTATTGAAGCAACATGGACAAACAAGAGGCCTTGTGCCCTGTAGGCAGGAGACGAACGAGTCCTGGCCCCTGTCTTCTCCCTGGTCAGCAGCACACTGCAGGAGGAAACCAGCATGTTTTCGGAGTGGACAGACACAAACAAGATTCTTCTCAGAGGTGCTGTCAGTCTTTCCACAGGTGGCTGTGGCCCCTATGACCTCACCACTGTCACCCACAAGCCTGCCTCTGCCGACCTGGGGATGAATAGCAAGCAGCTTTCTCCTGGCCACATGCCCCATCCTGCTGAGGCCAAGAAAGAATGAGGAAAGCAGGAGGCCTGGTGTCCAAATGCAGCCCCTCTGAATTTGCGCCTGCGCCTTGAAGGTAGAGAAAGCTTCATTCAACTGAAATGTGAACTAGAGCCCGTCACCCCCTGCACACCCTCCCCAGGCTCCAACACTAGGGTCACACTACTGGGATCTCAGAGGGACCCAGAGGTCAGCTAAGCCAAGACAGCATTTTAAAAGATGTGGGGGAGACGTGTGTGGTGGCACACACCTGTAAACCCAGCACTCGGGAGGATGAGGCAGGAAGACTGAAAATTCCAGCCCAGCGTGGGCAATTTAGCAAGACCCTGTCTCAAAAATTAAAATGAAAAAGAGCTGAGGACGTAGCTCACTGCAAAGGCCCCAGGTTAAATCCCTAGTGCCACCAAAAAAAAAGAAAGAAAGAAAGAAAGAAAGAAAGAAAGAAAGAAAGAAAGAAAGAAAGAAAGACAGACAGACAGACAGACAGACTTGAGCTGAAGGGTCCTAGGCAGTCAGTTCATGCCCTGCCTGCGCTCCCATTTCACAGGCCAAGAGAAGAGCTCGGCGGGCTCAGAGGACCCCCAAGGTCACCCAGAAAGGTTGCGCCAGACGGACTCCTAGCTTTGAACGCAGTGCTCCGGGCCCTGACGGCTTCAAGGTGAAGATGGCTGGAGGAGCGGGGGCGGGGAGAGAGGGCTGGAAGGTAAGACTCTCCAGCTCTAATGGACCAGGCATCTCAGGACAAGGTGATGTATAGGGCTTCTGTCCAGTGATGGTGACGGATGTGTCCCCAGGTCCCCCTTAGGAAGGACCAGAGGCATTATTCCAGACACCATCTTCCTTGAATTCATACCACGCCCTCCAGAGAGGGAACAGGAAAGAAAAGCTGATCGTAACCACGACCTTTACTTCAGACCCAAGGGACCGGGGCCTAGAGGGTGGGTGATTCAGCCCATGCCCACAGGACAAATGCGAGCTCTCAGGTGGCCTCCCGACTCCGGCCTGCCTGCAGCTCCCCAGCTTGGAGTGCTAACCCCAGTCTGGTGCCCCCACTCCCCGCCCTCGCCTGTCCGGGCACCAGCTATCACAGGCACACTTGGGACTGTAAAAATAGCTCCCAAGCCCACAACAATTCAAGCCCTTCTCTGCCAGGACCAGGCGCCCTTCTGGGCACTCGGAGAGCTCTGGCCAGGGGGCAGCAGGGCTGCCAAGAGCACTGCCAACTTAGATGAGGAGGAAGCTGGGAACGGGAGCTCACGGGAGGGTGGCAGAGAATGGGGTGCCCCAAAGCTCACGCCGTAAGAAGTGGGCGGGTGTCCCGAATAATACTTCACCAGTATTTCTGCCTCCCCAGTTCTCACCCAAGATGGAGCACTACCCCGAAAGACAGGTCAACTCAAGCTCACCGCCCAGCTACCCCCAGCCAAAGGCTACAACTCTTACATGTCTCAGGCTGCAGCTCCAGGAAGGGACAGCAAGGTCCGCCACATCCACATCCAAAGGCACACGGCAGCCACAGCCCCGCTCAGCCTCACACCCTTCCCGGGGCAGGTCCCAGGCACACCCGGTCCCTGGGCACAGAAGTGTCCCCGCCCCGAGTCCAATGGAGAGCCAGACAAGGACACACACAGGCAAAGCAGCTGCCCAGCCAGAGCACTTACCCGGAATGGAGAGGGAGACAGAGGGGGCGAGCCACTTGGATGTGCTCCTTGTGCCTCAAGTTTCAAATAATTCCTACAAGGCTGCAGCTCCAAGTGCTGCGTGTGTCCTGCTCGGGCTTCCTCCGACTGTCAGGGGTGGGAGGAGTCAGTGCCGCTGGCCTGCCCATGAACACACTCACACACACACTCCCTCCCTCACTGTCTCTGCCTAGAGCTCGCTCTCTCCCCTCTCACTCACTCTGCTTCACTCAGGCTTGTAGGAAGCCAGTGGGATAAAACTCTGTCTGTAATTTCAGCCAGCTGGGTCCCAAGGGTTTCACTTATCATCCTGCAGCTATGTAGCTCTTGAATGACATCACAGTGGCTTCCCGAGCCCGCCAGCCAGCAGCGAGAAGTGGCCAGCCCAGCCTTGCTCCAGCCCCAGTCCCGGCTCAGCCCTCATCGGTCCAGCCCAGCCCCAGTCCCAAGGCCATGGCAGCCCCAGCATCGGAACACAAGCTGGGAGAGAGAAGCCGGGAGCCTACCCAGCCCGAGCCCCAAGTAGACAGGCATGGCTGCAAGGGCCAGGGAGACAGGCGAGTTCCTATGAGGGTACTGAGATTTATTTCCCCAAATTTTCCACATTTTTTTCCACTCTCGGCAAATGGAAGGCAGAACAGATGACAACAATTTTCCAGCTGCTGAACAATAAGGTAGAAATCTTTTTCCCCCTTTTTCTCCTGTCCCCCCATCTGGCCAGGGCAGAGACTAGAAGCCAGGACACTTCCGTGCTTCGTAAAAGAGAGAGAGAAAAAAGTCTAAGTCTCTTTACTTCACAGAGAAGGGCCAAAGTGGGACAGAACCCCAAAGCAGAGCTCTCAGTGCGCAGCCTAGGATTCGATACTTTCAGAGGCCTCGCTTTGGAGTGCCAGCAGGCTTCTGGCTGGGCACGGATCCTCCAGCCACCTGAGATCCTGGCAACCAACCAGCTCTTGGTGCTCTGTTTGTTCCCATCTGGGGAAATCATGAATGGCAAAGAGAATGAGTTTTCAGAAGGTGGGGCGTCCACCTCATCCCCACCAACCACCCAGGTCTGCAGCCAGACCGCTCAGCCAAACCCAGGCAGCTGCCCTCAGGTGCCCATTACCAGCCTCCGGTATCCTAAAAGGTGCCAGAAATTCCCAACTGACAGACATCGGGACACCAGATCCCACCTCTTATTTGCATGTTGTTTGTGACCTATTTGGATCTCAGCTGAATCCGCCAACCCAGTTCCCAGAGTTGACAGGCAGTGGCCCGGGTGTGCAGCCAGGCCAGTGAGGGCCTCTGTGGCTGAGTTTCTCCCCGCAGGAGGGCCTGAGTGAGACTGCTTCTACAGCCCAGGGCTCCGCAGAGTTCTCCCGGAGGAACCACCCTGCCAGCTGCAGACCACCTGCTTCTCCAGTGTCACCTGAGCACCAGAATCCTTCACCTCATCCTTCCGCCCCTCCCTGTGGCCACCATCACTCTGGCTGCTGCTTGTTAAGCGTAAAAAAGGAAAACGAGGGGAAGAGCGAGAACATCACCTAGTCCCCTATATGAGCAAGAATGTCACCCTGTGTCCTGTCTTCGCTGATAAAACGGCCGGGGGACGAGGCACCATAATGTCACGCAGTGTCCCAGAGGTTATTGTTTTCGTTTGCGTGCTTACTTTTGTAATGCTGGGGATGGAACCCAGGGCCTCGCGCATGCTAGGCAAATGGTCTACCGCTAAGCTATACCCCCAGCCCTCACGGATTTTAAACCATTAAGGAAAAGGAAGGAGGTGTCTTTTATATCTACATGTCCCCCTAAAGCCTCATTCAATCATAGTGGGAACTTTGGGAGGTGATTGGATTATACAAGTATTATAGCTGATTTGCTGCTAGGTGGCAAGGCCTGGTCAGAAGAGGGGGTTCACTGTGGGAATGATCCAGAAGGTGCAGCTCCTCCTGTGGCTCCTGTTATGACTTATATCTAGATGTCCCCTCAAAGCCTCATGTGCACATACATGAGGCTTTTGAGAAGTGGCTGGATCATGGATGTGTGGGACTGGATTATGGGTTGTGATCCTGAATCACGGGTGTCTAATACTGATTATTTCGCTGATGAGCTTATAGCTGAGCATGATGTTGGGAGGTGAAGCCTGGTAGGTCACTGTGGGTGTGGCCTAGAAAAGTGTATATGTCCCTTCCATTCCCTTGATCCCATACACTGCTTCCTGCCTACCTTGCCACGAGCTCTTTCTTCTCTGCCATGCCGTCCTGCCTTGGAGCTGCTGACTATGGACTGAAACCTCTAAAAACTGTGAGCTGAAATAAACCTTTTAGTCCTTTAAGTTGTAGGTGTTGGGTGTTTTCTCCCCAGCAATGAGAAAGTAACTAAGACAGCTCTCTCTCTCTCTCTCTCTCTCTCGTCTCTCTCTCTCTCTCTCTCTCTCCTTCCTGCCTGCCATGCCATCAGCAATTCTCCTCTGCCATGCCCTTATGCCACACTGTCCTGCCTTGGAGCCAGCCCATTATGGACTGAAACCTCTACAAACTGTGAGCCAAATAAACCTTTTCTCCTTTAAGTAGTAGTCATTGGGTATTTTGTCCCAGCAATGAGGGAAGTAACAAAGACAGATATTAGCACTGAAAGTGGGATCATTTCTGTAACTATACCTGCCCACATGTTGCGAAAGCCTTTGAAATGGGCTTCCAGGAGGAAGAGTTTAGAAATGCCAACTAGAGAAGCAGCCTTAGAATGCAGTAAGCTAAGCTTCATGGGAGATTCTGGTCAGAGCTCAGAAGACCAGAGGCTAATAAAAAGGCAGATAGTGAAGACCAGGCTTAGGAGGCTTCAGTTCAGAGCAAGGATTCCACTGGCAGTTGGACTTGAGACCATGTGTGTTATGCTCTGGCAGAAAATTTGTCTACATTTTGCTCATGTCCTGAGACTTTGTGGAAGACTCAGATTGAGGGCAGCAGACAATTAATCTGGCAGAAGAAATTTCAAGGCAGCCCAACAATCAAGCTGTGGCGTGGATACCATTCAGGACTTTTAGCCAGGTTTATACTGAAAATTAAGAGCAAAAAGCTCATTTTTAAAATGTTCAGTTTTGCCAGAAAGAAGGTGCTAGCAAAGATGGAGCAAGGATAGTTTCGTTGCTGAAAAGATTAACATTAAAAAGAAACCAGGTACATTGGATTAGGACAACAGGAAAAATGCCTTGAGGGCACATGAGTACTGAATACGGTCCCATCCTTTGCAGGCTCAAAATTGCAAAAATGACAGATTTTTCTTTGAGAAGAGAGCCCTAGGGCACCACACTCCAAAACATCCACCTAAGGAATTTGTTTGTCAGAATTCAGTTTGCAGTGCTCAGCCATCCAGGCACCCGGAGGTCTTTATAGTCATGATACAAGGGAGCTTGGCTACTGCTCAAGCTTGTGGCAGACCCTGGCATCATCCACATGGCACTGGTTTTACAGGCACGCAGAATCCAAGAATTGTGTGGTCAGGGAAAGGGCAGTGCATGAAGCTGTGAGAGTGAAGCAAAAAGTGCAATGAAGACCCCAGAAAGTTGGAGGTGCCAAGAACATGGAGCATCTGAGGGAAGCTGCAAGGAGTGAGCAAAGCCAGCCCAAGAGACAAGCTATGAGAGTACAACCACCGCCAACATCCTAGGGACAGAGCCACCCAAGCCATTTACAGTTCACATCTTGTCATCACAACTTGCTCTATGTGCATGGAGGTACAAGACTTAATGTTTGCCTTGCTGTGTTCCAGTCTTGCTTTGGTCCCATTGTTTCCTATCCCCTTATTTCTCCCCTTTGGAATGGGAATGCTTATCTTGTGCCACTGTATATCGATGGCATTTAACTTCTTTTGATGTTCACAAAGGCTCACAGATAAGAGTTTGCCTTAAGTCTCGGAGGAAACTTTGGACTTCTAGTTTTCAGCAATGCTGGAAGTGTTAGGATTTTTGCCAACTCTTAAAGATAGACTAAATGAAATTTGCACAAAGACATATATATGAGTCGTTTGGGGACCAGGGTGGAATGTTATGGTATGAATCTAGATGTCCCACTAAAGCCTCATTCAATCATACTCAGGAACTCTGGAAGGTGATTGGGTTATAGCAGCACTATAGCAAACTTGGTGTTAGGTAGTATGGCATGGTCAGAAGAGGCAGGTCACTGTGAGTGTGACCCGAAAGGTTATATCTCCTTTTCCAGCTCTTCTTTTGGATCTCTGCTTCCTATCTGCCATGCCATGAGCAATTCTCCTCTACCATGTCCCTGTACCATGTTGTCTGCTTTGGAGCCAGCTGACTATGGACTGAAACCTCTACAAACTGTGAGCCAAAACAAATTTTCTACTTAAATTGTAGGTGATAGGTGTTAGGTATCAACAAAGGAAGTAACTAAGACAAGCCTTATGCCTCAGGCTCCCGATTAGGAAAGCTCACAATTTAGACAAACTATTGCAATGATCCCCTTACACCTACCTTGTAGAACTAACCAACAAAGCACAGGCTCTTGAAAGGGTTAAGGTACCCCAGTCCCCAGTCCACCCACCTGGCCCTACCTAGCTCTACCCACAAAAGTATTAGCCAAGATTTTACTTGCATACAAACTTCATGTTTATTTGCCCATATGAATATCATCTAGATTATAATTTTGTAAATTTTCAAAATCAACTTCAACTAGTTCTAAGCATTGATATCCGTGATATCACAAATTCGGTGTGCAAAGCATGTACATTTTTTCCTAATAAGTATTAACATGGTGTTAGGGTTTAGATCCAAAGTGTCCCCAAAATCTCAGGTGTTCAGAGGTGGGGCTTTCAGAAGGCATTCAGATCATAAGGGCACTAACCTCACCAATGGATTAACCCACTGAAGAAGAATTCATAGCTGAATGTGTTGTTAGAGGTGAAGCCTGGTTAGAGAAGGTGGGTAACTAGGTGTGTGCCTCAGAAGGGTATACTTCTCTCTGGCTCTTTCCTTTTCTCCTGGGTCCTGACTGCCTTGAGGTGAGCCAGCTTTCCTCTGCCATACCTTTCCAGAATCATGCTGTTTCTGCCTTGGAGCCAGCTGAAACCTCTGAAACCATGAGCCGAAATAAACTTTTCCTTTAAATTGTATATGTTGGGTATTTTGTCCCAACATCACCAAAAGCAGACTAATACATCTAGATATACCTAAAATCAGTTCACATATAACTAGCAGCCTGGCCTGTGAAAAATACCACCAGACAAGAGCTCCTGCCAATGATGACCCAACCCAATAATTCTCCACTACCAGCAAGGGAGAGGCTGTATCAAAAACTCCGGGGCGAGTTTATAAAAACCCTGACCCTGGCCGCACCCCAGACCTACAGAGACAAAACTGTCAGAGGAAAGGCCTGGGAATCTTAATTTTAAGCACTCACCAGCTGAGAATGACACAAAAAACTGGTCCCGATTGAATGTAAATACTTCTGGTTAGCAGATATTACTATCTCCTCAAAGCAGTCCATTCATCTTTAGTGGCTGAAACAGGTAGATTGTAGCTAAACAGCTAAAAAAAAAAAAAAAAAAACCTAAAAATCCCACCCTGTGCCCTGTCTTTATAGTCACTGGCCATATATGCCTCCTGTGGCTTAGAACAAACCAAACCTCTCCCTGAGGTGAGCCCTTCAGATATTGAATGTGGTGTGATGTCCTCTCAAGTCTCCCCTTTGACAGGTCCCTTTTTTCCACACAAGTCCCTGGGGCCTCACATGCCTTCCCATGGCTTGTCTCTACCACTTGCTTCCAGGGGTTCTTTACCACTCTGAACTGAAGGACCCTCACTCAGTAGGGATCTCTGACCTGTGAGAAGCACAGCAGGCCCACCACCTTCTAACTCTCTGGAAACCACACTTTTGATAACACAACCTAAGACTGTACCTAGCCCTCCTCATACACACCAAGTCAGCATCTGCAAGGAGCACGGTAGCTAAGAACATGGCACCTCCGTGACCTTATCTCACGGGGCCTGTGTACATCCCACCAATACTTAAGCTCCAGGATGTATAATTTGGCTGTTCAAAAATCATGCCTGGGCTTCACAGCAATTTAGTGAGACCCTGTCTCAGATAAAACAAAATTAAATTAAATTAAATGGGCTGGGGATGTAGCTCAATGTGAAGATTCTGAGTTCAATCCCAGGTACTAGGATTGAACAAAAAAACAAACAAAACAAAACAAAACAAAACAAAAAAAAAACCCATGATATTAAAAGTTCAGCAAGAAAAAAACAGTCTGAACTCCAAGGGCGTGATGTTGTTCCAAGAGCACACATTGGGACTGTCCCACTATTTGTTCTGTTCTGTCCTCAGAAGCAGCTAGGTGTCCCCAGCACCCCAAGACAGCCCTGATCAGGTGTTTTATGAAGCACAAGTTCTGAAGCTGAGCAGTGAACCTGGAGCTCTTCTGGAGCCTTCTCAGGCACCCAGGATTCTTCAAGACCCCAAATCTGCTACTGCTGTGGGCAGCCAGCCCAGATCATTTCCCACAGTCACAGCTGGGTTGACCCGGAGGATGTCCTAGGCCCATCCGGCCCAACCCCCACCCAACTCTGTCTGTCTGACTCTGGGAGGAGAAGAGAGTTTCCCACAGTCACAGATGGTTAACACTGGAGCCAAGGCCACCACCCAAAGTCCCTGGCTCCCAGAGAGATGTCCTCCCTTTGCCAGATATGGTCAGATTCCCTAAGAGGGTGGTTAGCAGGGCACCAGGAGCTCCAGCATCTAAGAACGAAAAACTTCCAAGTCCAGCCATAAAAGAAAATGCAATGTTGGAAGGCAAGTCCATAGTAATGAAATGCTTCCTGACCGCAGACCAAACAATGGTCCAATCCTCTCCAGGACATCCTTCAGCTAGCAGACTTATGGCTTGGGGGTCGGGCAGGTCAGGGGCACCTTCATTCACCCTGAAGTGTCTGTCCTGGGAAGAAGGGCGCTCAACCTCCCTCAGCTACCCCTTTGGGAGGCTTGGCCCCTTCCGGCCCAGTTCTTTCTTTCCATTAACAAGTACAGAAGCATCTTTCTAGGCCTGGCCCTTGGCTCTTGCTCTTTAGGAACAAGACGACTGAGTGTTTCGGGCTCCAAGCAACCCACTGCTCAAATGGAAGAGGAAGAGCAGAGCAGTGTCCCCAGAGAAGGGTTCTTTCACGGCCCGCATGTGGGAGAGAGAAGCAAGGGAGGCAGAGATGAGAAGCTGAAAGGAAAGGAGCTGTACCAAGGGCCAGGGGTCCTTGCAACAATGTGTCCTCAGGAGATGTGTGGCCAGGTCTGCAGGTATTTCAGGTTGTCACATCTGAAGGAAAGCCGCTGGCACCTAGCAGGCAGAGGCCAGGCGGGGGTGTCCCCAAACCACCTGTAACGCACAGATCTGCCCCCGTAGCAAGCAATTACTAAGTCCAAAATGCCTGCGGCACCACAGCCAAGAAGCCCTAAGTAGCCAGAGTGGGAGGGAGTGTGGGGTGGGGAGAGACTAAGCTGGATTTCAACTTGCTGCTTGACCTTGGATGACTCATTTCCTTTTCCTGGGCCTCAGTTTCCAAAGTGGTAAAATGAGAGAAGAGAAGGAGAGCTTAAAACTTCTGGTTCAGAGGAGAGTCATCAACAGGTAAAAGGCATGGTGGGGAACGGTCAGGGGTATCAAAGGTCCAGGGAAAGAGGGCAGAAGGGCCTGCTGGCTGGGCTGGGCTGTGTCATGTGTATGTGTACACATGAGTACGTGTGTGTGTGTGTGTGTGATGGAAACAGGTCCCCAGAGCCCCCAGGACATCCTCCCCTCCTTCCAGCCCTGGAAACCCCAGGGTTGGAGGAACACCCCAAGGGCCCCAGCCTTTCAGGGTCTCCACAAGCCTCACCCCAGCATGGCAGTGAGCAGGGCCAGGCTGCAGAACACGCTCCTTGTGAGCAGGCTGGCTGCCTAGTGCCAGAAAGATGGCTCAGGAAGGGAACCATCAGCCGGCAGGGCGAGGTTCGTGCCGGAAGAGGGGCAGAGGTGCACCTAGCCACCATCCTCCCCCCTCTTCCCCTCCACTGTTTCCAGAGCCTGGACACCTTTTCAGCAGCACCCTGACTGGAGAGGGTGGCAGGAGGGCAGGGAGGCCATGGACTGGCGTACGAGGAGGATGGAGAGGCGAACGGACACGGCTGGCGAGTCATCGCAGAGGCCTGCGCCAGCATGGTGCTCTCTCCTTGGCTCCCCAAGTGCCTCTCAGGGCAGACGCCAGGCTCACCTCCTCAGAGAGCACCCTCACGGCACGCAGGATGACACAGCCAGCGTGGCCTGCCGTGCACGTTCTTTCTGCTTCCCAGAGAGAATGGAGGAACGAGAACAGTGAGGTGGGAGGCGGAAGCTTGGTGGACCCAGCAGGCAGGCAAAGAACGGAGACAAGAGCACAAGCTGGCCAAGCGGGTACAGCCCCACCGAGACGGCTCCCTGGAAAGTTCCCACATCCGCCCCAAGGATGGGGACACATGGCGCACCACCTCAGGGCCGGTTCACAATTCAAACAGGGGACCCATCTGGACACTTGGGATCAGGCCCCGTTCTGGACCCCACACAGGCCCGCTCTCTGGGCAGCAGCACGTAGGCACTTGGCTGCACGCCTGCAGGAGAGAGCTCTCGTCGCTGACGGTCGGGGCTGAGCGGGGCCGGGGTCTGCATGGCTCCAGGCACGAGGCAGGCGCAGCGCACACGGGGGTCCGTGTTTGCACACCAGGCAGTGAGGGTGCGGAGGGGTCTGGTGGCTCTTGCGTGAGTGAGCAGGATCTGGGTGGTCTCTGCCTCCTTTCCCAAATAGGTCCATCCAGGCACAGCTGGGAGCACCCCGCAGAGCCCCGGCCCGGGTGGGAGCCAGGAGCAGGGCACAAGCCCCGCGTCTGTTTGGCCTGACGCCCCACGCAGAGCCACCCTCATCCTCAAACCATCAGAGAGGGTCGGAGAGTGAGGAAGGGAAGAGGAAAGATCAGAGGAGCTCTGCACTTTCATATCAAAATCTGACCTCATGCCCCTGGAGAAGGAGAAAAACAAACATCAAAGAACACTCTGCTGCTAACAGTTTTTTTTGAAAGCAATCAAAGCGACACCAGGCAAAGTCTCAGACAAGCAGTCAGGGCAGGGACTAGCGCAAAGAGGTGAGGAACACTGGGTACCCAGAGTCGGCTGCCCTCGCTGAGGGCTCTGCTGCTGGGCCCAAGATCTCGGGGAAACAGCCTGGGTGGGGGGAAAAACCCCTGCTCCGTGTTCCACAGCCAGCAGGGTCAGAGCGCCATCCCCAGGCTGCCATCGAGGCAGACTGCCACGTTCCCGAGAGTCCGGTGGGTATGAACAGTGCTTGAGCGAAGAAAGGGAGAAGAGGGAAAAAGGAGTTTGGGGTCAAGACCCCCGAGTCCCCTTTATACAGAGAAGATGTCAGCCTTGTCGGAGCCCTCTAGAACAGCGGTGGCGAACCTACGGCAGGCGTGCCGCAGCGGGCTTTGTGGATCATTGAAAGCTCTAAAAGGTTCGCCATCACTGCTCTAGAAGTTGCCTTGTTCCTCACCTCTCATCTCACCTGGACAGACGAACTGGGAGGAAGGATGTTCCTCTGCCCCCTGCTCTGCTCCCTGCTCACATTTCTCGCATCCCCCAGCGCAGGAGAGTGCGCCCAGCTGTCAGACCTCCGTCCCTGCTGCTGCAGCCGCAACCTCCACTCACACTCTAACCAGCTGCTGTGTGATGAAGGACTAGAGAAAGTGGTGTCCAGCAGCAACAGCAGTAGACTGGGAGTCAGGGGCCCGAGTCCTAAGGGGTGACCTTAGATGGGCCTCAGTTTACTCCTTTGTGCAGCAGGAGAATAAAACCTGCGGACGCCTAAAGTCCCGCCCCGCCCTCGATGCTCAAGTACCCAAGCCAGAGAGGCTGCTTGGCCAGGCGCTGTTTGGACTCTGCCTGCGGTGTCTCCCGCCGTTGGTCCTGCCCAGGTGGCTGCAGCTCTGAGCTCCTCCTCAGCTCTCTCTATGGCAGCCTGGAAGCCCCTGGGGCGAGGACAGGAGCCCTGACTTACAGGAAGTCTGTAAATACAAACCAGCCTTGCAGAAGCCCCAAGGGCCATGCAGAGCAGTAAAGAGGCTGATTTATTTTCATCAGTGAAACGCTGAGACTCAATCTCTGCACAAGCTGATCCAGCAGAGGCGGCAGGCGGCTCCCCACCCAGCACAGAACGAGCTACCCCAGCCAGGCCCTGGGGCGACAAAGCGAAGGCTGGGATTGGCCGGCTTGGCCACCATGCCTCCAGAGCCCCCAGCTGGCCTCTCCCTGCCCTGTCACTGGTCCACAGGGGGCTCGGGGACACAGGCAAAGCAGTGCAGGGCGCAACAGGCGAGCCTCCGTTCCAAGCCAGCTGCTTCCCGGCTCTCAACCCACAACCGACAGCCAGGCAGGGATCCTAGAGCTCCTGCCCTTGCGAAGAGGTGGCGACCACTGCCACGCTGAATCCACATGGCCGTGTAGGCATGGGGCCGGGTAGGCAGCTTAACCTCTCTGTGCTTCTTCCCCATCTGTGAAATGGGAACAAGACTACTCAGGTCCCAGGCGTCCCGAGGAGTGAAGGAAACTCTGGGTGCTTTACAGTCTGCCACATGGGGAAGGGACACATAGAAGGCTATGGGGGAAGATCGCTGCCTGGAAGTTACCATTAACAACTCTTACCAAGGCCATTTTGCCACCATCTACCAAAATCTCGTAGACATATATTCTTTGGCCCAGCAATTCCTTGGCAGAAATTTGTCCTAGAGATTTACACAAATAAACACAAGGTCATCCTTGACAGCATTTTTTTGGAACCAGCAAAAGATTCAAAACAAACTACATGTTGATATTACTTAGATACAGTTTTTTTTTTCAAAAAGACTAGTTAATAAAACAGCACAAAGGTATGGTGGAATATTATGCAACTAAATAAAATGAGAAGATTCTCTATGAGCTATTATGGAAACACCGTCATCATATACCATTTGGCAAAAAAGCACAGGGTGAAAGCCAAATCCTTACAATGTCTACCAGACCCTAAGCGATCTGGTCCCCATTACCTCTGACCCTGTCGCCTATTACAACCGCCATTTCAGCCACACTGGCCCACTGGCTGCTAAGCACACACCTCCGGTGGGCTCCTGCCCCAGGCCCTTTGCACTTGCTGGCCTCTCTGCCTGGAGCTCTTCCCCAGATACATGCTAGCTGACTCCCCCACCACTTTCAAGTCTTTCCTCAAACATTACCTTCCCAGTGAGGCCTAGGCTGACCATTCTTTTTCAACTCACCACTCTGGCCCTCCAGCCCCATCACCCTTGCTCCACTCCACTCTTTCCCAGAGTATTTACTGCCTTCTAATACATAAGCGTTAATTGTCTCATTATGCCTTGTTACATTTTTAGTTGTCTGTCTTCCTCCACTAGAACAGAATCACTACAGGGCAGGGGTCTTTGTTTTATCACTGTCACGTGCTGGGCATCTAGATTAGAGAGTGGCTGGCACATAATAGGCACTCAATAAATACTTGTTGAATGAATGAGTAAATGTTGTGAGGACAGCCACATACCAATAGAACACAGATGGGCTGGGGTTTTTTCCTCTCTCTTTCTTCCTCTTCTTCCTCTGTAGAATGGTGTCAGAGATAAACCTATAGCCACATCTCCTCACTCTCTAGCATGCAAATACATGTTCTCAACTGCAGGAGGAGGCCATGACCCCCAGCCCAGTCCTCCCGGATGACCAGTGGCAGGGACCAGGACCCGTGCAGATGATGCTCAAGCCTGAACAAACACGGTTTCACACACGGGATGGATCCTAGCATTTGGATGATGACAGAGCTTCACACGCACACCTGGTCCAGCATGGACTTTCAGCCCAAGGCCCTGGTTCAAGTCTAGCTCCAGAGCTGGGACGGGTGAAAGCAGAGGCTGAGTGACGACTCCTGTAACGGACACTGAGCGAAGCACCCGCATATCATCTCATTTAATTCTCAACCCTTCGTGACAGGTACTGTCCTTCGCCCCATTGCACAGGTGAAAATACTAAAGCTCAGAAAGGTTAAATGATATGCCCAAGGTCAAGAGACCTTGACCCTGGCAGCCTGAGTCCTAAGCCTGTGCTCTCAACCAAGATGGGGCCTCCGAGGACTTACCACCTCCAGAGGACATGTGCTCCATCCCTCCCAGGCCACTCTGAGACACTAACCCTCTTCATTTCATGGGGGCAGCCTGTTTCTGAAGCTCAGTGCCTTCGGCAGGATCTTAGGGGGTCTTTCGTCAGGGAGAGGGGCACAGAGAAAAGGGGTTTATGGAGGTAAATCATCCACGGGCGTCTGAGGAGAACAAAGAAGGGACATCATGAAAGTGAAAAAAGGACGCGTCATTTCCCAGATCTCAGATCCGCCGGCGCTGCTTGCTGTCACTGGCCTCGCAGCTGTCTGCCGGACAGGAAGCCAGGACCGGAGGAGTGACCGGAAGGGAGGCTGCCCCGGACAGAGTCCTGCAGGTGGCAGGAGGAGGAGCCGGCAGCTGTAAACAGGCTCCAGGGAGGATGCTGCCTCTTGGAGGCTGATGGAGAGATGGACCCACAAGCCCGGCCAGGACAGTTAGTGATGAGCTAAACTATGTGCCGGCCCAGACACGGAGAAAGAGGCCGCGGCACTCCAAAGACAGGGAGGCCACTGGGGCCCGACCAGGTCCAGCCAGGAACATTCCAGAACAATCCCGAAAGAGAACCTTTCCCACCGAGGGGCTGGCCACTGATGCAGGCTGAACCAGAAGTCTGGGAGGGTTAAAACCTAAGGACGTGTGGTCCCTCCCGGAAGCCGCACAGCCCACCGGAGCTGGGACACGGTCAACCTGCCCGTCCCGGGGTGGAACCCGAGTGCTTGGCAGCATCTGCCCATACGCCCACTCAGGACCCAGTGAAGGAAGCAAGCAGACTGGGTATCTCAGACAGCCACGTGCCCCCGGGCCAAAGATCAGGGCTCTGGGGCCCGACGGCTGCGAGTTTCGTGCACTTTCTTCTCGTCTCCTGGAAAAGGTGGCTGTAGGCCCTGCACCCCTAAACATCAGGGATGGAATGGAGCCCTGGGCCCCAGCCAGACTTGGGCGCAGCTCTGCTTTACTCTGCCCCTGAGGAGCTTGTAGGAGGACACTAGGCCGCACGCTGCTTCTGTTCCTGCCTCCCGGGCCCTCGCTTGGCCTCACCCCCACCATCTCCAGCCTGACACCAATGTCCTCCCTGCTCTGCGACAAGGGCCAAGGCAACTGCATAAGGAAGCTGGGCTGACTTGGCTGCTTTTCCTTCCCCCCACTTTCTAGATTTTGAGCCATGTCCTATGCTACTTTCAAATGTGAAAAACAGCTCCATCTTCCATGCCCTCTATCCTGCCAAGGCCCCTTCACACGCTGCCTCTCCGAAGCCATCCCCTCCCGTCCCTTCCATCCCTGGAGGCCATGGCACTCGGCCAGGACCCTTCCCCATTCGGATGCAGGTCAGAGTGGCTGGTGCCCTTCTGCGAAGCTCCTGGCCCTGTTTCTAGGCAACCCTGATGTGACTTTCAGTAGATGATCAGTTACATATCGGGGAAAATGAGAGGGGAAAGAAAACAGAGAAAAAAGAGGGAGGGAGGGGAAAAGGGAGGGAAGGAATGATGGATGAAAAATAAAGCAGCTTCAAGTAGGTAAGAAAAGTGTTTGACTAATGGAAGCTTACATTTCTCTTCTTGGCTATGATTAGAGTCAGTATCTCAGAGTCTTGCCAGGTCCAGCTAACTTGCATTCTGCCTACAAGGTCTAGCAGGAGAGGAAGAAGGGCGGTGGCTAGGGAAGAGTGCACAGCCCCTCCCCTGCCTCCAGCCGGGCACAAGCACACGGAGAGGGCAGATCGTGCCACTCAGGCTGCCGCTTGATCTCTGGATCCGCTCCAGTGTGGCTCCGCCCCATCCTTCCATCGATGGCAGAGATTAGGGACCAAAGGCACATTCACTCGGGAGGGTATCCATTTACCACATGCCCCACACGGACGGCTCCCCAGGCAGGCCACCATGTAGGGCAGGGCCAGCACAGAGCCTGGGGCATCGGGACAAAGCCAGCTCCGCCCAGGAGGAGCGGCACCAGGCAGGTGGCCGGCAGATGCTGGGTCAATGGTATCATCTTTATCCACAAGGTCGCGCTGACCTTGTGTCTGAATTCTCAGTGTACTGATTGGTCCTCTAAGTCTGGAGAGGACTTCCTGTGGAGGGAGGAGGGGGAGCCAGAAACCTCCCAGAGCCATTTCATCCATGCCTCAGTCAGTCTCTGCAGACACCCTGCACTGACATCCACCCCGCACGTCTCAACATGCCTGCCCGAGGGGAATAAGAGGGCGAGAAGACCAATCTCCCTGCCGAAAGTGATCCACCCACTCATCGTTGGGAAGTTCTACAAGGCGGCTCACTCAAACCTCTCCTGCTGCAATCTAAGCCCTTTCTTTGTCTTATAGGTCAAGGACAGACAGTCTCAGTAACAGCTCTGAGTCTGTCCCTTCTTCCCTTTGGCCACCCACCCTGAAATCATAGACCAAAGACTGTCTTCTCCAATAGCTAGTTAATGCTGCCCGACAAAGTCAGCCTGATATCAAATCCAAGGCCTTGGCACCGACCCCTTAAGAGCCTAACACGATGGGCAGATGGGCTGCCCAGCACTCTCAGGCCCCTTCCTTGAATCATCTGGGGCCACCTGTCATCTTGTACATTTCTCGGCAGTTTCTCCTGGCTCTTCCTCAGAAATTCAGAACGCAAGAACGAGAACCCCATCCGGGACACACGCCCGTGTGGCGCACATCTTGGCACTGCAGGACTATCCCACCGCCTACCTGCCTCGCTCCCAGCCCCAGAGGCCATTCGTCACCCGGCCCGGGCCCCGGGGGACAAAGACAGGCGGGACCACAAGGGCAGACAGGGCAGCTGGGGGCAGAGCACGCAGGCTGTTTGCTGCCCCGCCCCCCGGGGATCTGCAAGTCGCCTCCCTCTCTGTGGAAAGGGTGGTCTTGCCAGGTCGGTCCAGGCGCCGGCTCTCAGGCTGGAAAGAAACCAGGCCCAACAGCCAACGGCATTTCAGGTGACTGATGAAGAATCCTTTAGATAGATGAAGACATCATAAAATGATATCAGCAGTGCAAATTCCTGGCCCTGGCTTCAGACTCCCCACGCTGGAGTCCTGCCTTCGCTACTGATTCACGATAATACCTTTGAGAAGATTCTGAACCTTTCTAGTACTGGCCTCAGTTTCCTCATCTATAAAATGGGAACACTACTTATAATTGAAGGTCACTATGGAGGTCTTTGGATTTCAGTTGTGAAAAGAGGCCCAGAATAAAGAATGCTGCACCCCAAAGGTAAGGCAGGGACCCCCCCATGCTGAGTGAGCAAAGAGATGACTGGTATCCAGAAGTGAGAGGACCCCACACACAATGGAGAAAATACCCGCAACTCCTGTATTAGATAAGGGACTTGTTACCAAAATACATAAAGAACACTTACAACTCAATAATAAAAAGGATCACATTTTTTAAATGGACCAAAGATTTGAATAGACGCTTATCTAAAGAAGATATATACCTAATGACCAGCTGATACCAGGAAAGATGTTCGACATCATTAATTACTAGAGAAATGCAGATCAAACTCACAGTGAATAGTAGGATGACTAACGGGCAGAAGAAAATAACAAGCATCGGTGAAAAGGGAGAGAGAAACTGGGCCCTGAGTACAGTGCTGGTAGGAATGGAACATGGTGCAGCCTCTTTGGGAAACAGTCTTGCAATTCCACAAATGGTTGAACACTTGATCTTAGCCAAAAGGCTGGGAAGTGATCGAAATGATTAAATATGGAGTTAAAAGGGTTGGAGATCTAGCTCAAGCAGTAAGTAGAGCGCTTGCCTAGCAAGAGCAAGGCCCTGAGTTTGATCCCCAGCACTCCCCCCACAAAAAAGGAGTTCACAAAGGACCTGACAATTCCACACACCTGTACACCCCAGAGAGATGAAAGTAAGACCACACAAAACCTCACATAAGAATCCTTCAGAATAGCCCAAAAGTGGAAAAAGTGCAAATGTTCATCAGCTGCCATTAATGGGGATGAACAAAATGGGGAATATTATTCAACAATAAAAATGAACCAAATACTGATTCATGTTCCAAGATGGATGAGCCCTGAAAACATTATGCTAAGTGAAAGAAGCCAGACCCAAGATTGTATAACTCCATTTACAAGAGAAGTCCACAATAGACAAATCTCCAGAAACAAAAAGTAGATGAGGGTCAGGAGTTGGGCACAGAAATAGGAAGTGACTGCTACTGGGCTCCCAGGGAAGAGAGGGGAAATGGAGGTGTGGGCTTTTTCTCAGGAAGAGAGGACTCATCCAAAACCACATCTACATCATCTGGCCTCGGGAACGATAAGAGTGGGAGACACAAATGACAGCCAGCACAGCACACACCTTCAGTGTTGCATCTCGGCGGTCTGGGGAGGTACCACTTTGGGGCCACATTACAGACCAGGCATTTGGGTCTCACGGAGGCGAAATACCCAGAAGGAACCCTGCTATGGAACGTGCTCAGAACCAGGTCTTCTGATTCCAGGTCCTACTATTCACAGTCTCTACGGCGGAGATTAGTATGCTGGACTTTACTTTCAGCTTTCCATCTTCCATGCCCAATTCCCCTGCCCCTCTGAAGTTGGGCCTGGATGTGTGGCTTTATTTGGCCAATGCAAGCCGAGCAAAATGAAGATGTGTCACCCTCCTGGCAGGAGCAGGGTGTGAGGCACAGCACCCTCCTCCCCAGCAACAGCAATGGTGGAGCCTCTAAGAGATGCAGCCACCCTTGGCCAGAGTAAGGAGACTCCTGCTCGCCCACTCTGGACAGGTAGCGTGAACGGGAAACACACTCTTGTTGAGCTAACGGAAGGGGGTCTGCTACTGCAACATCACCAAGCCTCTCCTGACCAAAGCCACACTAAGGCCTGCGCTTCCCACCCAAACTCATGAGTCAGGAAGGTCTGACAGGGACGTTCAGCGGGTCCACCTCAGCCCCTCAGGAGCCACAAAAGGAAACACTGATTGAGCTCAAAGAAATGGTAAGAAACATCGTCTCCTCCCACCCTCTCATTCAGGGAGAATGAAGAAGACCCACAGAGCCCAAATCTTCTGCCCCATCTGCCACCGTCTGCCACACCTGTCTCTGTCTCTATCCATGCGGCTCTCTTCTGATTCCCTCTTCTTCTACTCTCTGTGTGTTTGCTCTATCACGTTCCCTCCCTCTTTCCTCTCAAAATGAATAAACTGGGCATGGTGGTGCACGCCTGTAGTCCCAGCTACTGAGTGCTGAAGCAAGATTACCAGTTTGAGGCCAATCTGGACAAATTAGCAAGATATGGTCTCAAAAATAAAAAATAAAAAGGGCTGGGGATGTAGCTCAGGGGTAGAGCCCTTGCCTAGCATGCACAGGCCCCTGGGTCCCATCTCCAGTAACGGGAGAGAGAGGCAGAGAGAGAGAGACAGAAAGAGAGACGGAGACAGAGACAGAGAGACACAAAGAGACAGAGAGCCCTCAAGCACAAAGCCAAGGCCCTGTCACCAGCCCTGGCTCTGCTGGGGCCACCCACAGGAACAGAGGAAAGCCTGGCGGGCACCACACAGGCGAAACCCGGATGGACTAGCTCCCCTCCTCCTGTCCTCTGGCGGAGCCCCCTGCTTCTCCTCCCTCCTCCCCCGAGCGCCACCCCCCATCCCCATCCACTCTTTCAAGGCATGAGAAACTCTAAGCCACTGGATGGCTGAGGAGGTCGAAGAAGGGTGGACAGAGGCAACTCAGGCCCGGGCGCCTCTGCACTTCTCAGAGGCAGAAGGCAGCCCCCACCCAGGCGCTCGGGCTGGCTTCCAAGAAGGTGGCCCTGGAACACTCGGGAGGAATTTGGAGACTGCTCTGTGCAGCATAGGCAAAAACGCAGCCCCGCTCCCACCCCCGGAGCACTGGGACCCGGGCATGGGGCTTCAGAACTCAGGCCAAGGAACTAATGGGGCTCCTGGAGGCAGGAACCATTGTGTCAGCCAGAGGGCTGGGCTGGCAGGCTCCCGGCCGCGCCAGAGAGAAACACAATAGTCACAAGGAGGAGCTGGGCGGTGGGGGCAGACTGCTCCCCGACTCCCGCTCCCAGACCCTCACCTCCTCTCCGGCAGGACCCAGGTAGGCCCTACTCTAATAGGACAGAGAGACACGCGGAGGGGAGATGGGGCAGAGACACGGGCAGAAGACAACATCAACAGCCCTGAGGGGCACCAACCCTGCTGACCCCTCAGCTCAGCCTTCCAGCCTCCTGAGCTGTGAGAAAGTGCTTTCTGTGGTTCCAACTCCCAGCCTGCGCCACCTCATCACAGCCACCGGAGCAGACAAGACACCAAGCCATCGTCCCCAACCTCCCCAACATGGCAGATGCTCCCTGCTCCCGGGACACTTTCCCACAGCCCAGAACCTCATCTGGTCGCCCGTTCTTGATTCTGAGCTTCCGTCTCACTCTTCCCTGCCTCCTCTTCCAGTCTAAGTGCAGATGAGCACACGTGTCTCCCAGCATCCATCACCACCAAAGCTTTGGTTCTCCACCCAGACGCAACTCTCCCTTTTCCCTCTTGTGTGTGGCTTGGTTTCCTGGACCTGCTCCATAGCGACCTGCCCCTGAGTGTCCCCCACGGGCAGCTCTGTGCGGTGGCGAGTTCCCTGCCATCACAGGGCTGGGCAGAGCTGGACAAAAGCCCAAAGGAGCCACTTGGACTGGGGCTGGAATGCGGGGAGGCAGAAAGGGACTTGGAGACAGACACACCTGAATTCAACCATCACCGCCGTCCCCCGCCTCACAACCCCGGTGGGAGCCCAACCTTCACACACCTGTGGGGAGTCCAGAGGGACTCGGCACATCCTGAACTCAGCTAGTGCCAAGGTGGGCTCCGCACACGGGGACTACAACACGTCCCTCGCTGCCCCACGCAGGAGGGCACTGGATGGGCTTTATGGTTGGCCCGGGCCACGCCAGCCCAGGAGGCCAGGCTACAGAGAACCAGAGATCCCAACACGGATTTTTCTTCCTTCATTTACCATCAAGCCTGAGCAGAGAGGGGAAAGGGGCCCGCAGGGTCACACTGCCATGGGCTCAGGGGAGCGGCTGCCAGGAAGGGGTTAAACAGAGTCGTTCCTGAGACATAGTCAAGACACGGTCACCAGCTCTGGGTCCAGTGCTGCCAGGAGGTGGGCAAAGCAGGGGCATGGGTCACTAGAGAGGACTGAGGCCAGAGTTGCTATCTGCTGCCAGCCGCCTGGCTAGGAGCCTGCCTGGGTTGCACAGAGTGCTCCCGAAGGACTGGTCTGACCTTTCCTGTCCCGCCCCCGCAGCACACCTGAAACAGAAGAGTACAGGTGTCCATGTCCAGCAATGGCCCCAACTCACCCTGGACACAACACCCTCCATGCATCTGGAGAGACTGTCCCTGCCTGGGGCTCTCCAGAGTGAGTCGCTCGCCTCCTCTGTGGTCCCACTCAAGTCCCACTAACTGCCCGCCATGCATGGAACCTGTGGGCTCTGGGGTGCCCTGTTGCATGCACCACGCCCTGGCGCACCCCCTCATCCTTGGAGGGGGGATAGTTGGCCGTCTGTCCAGGAGCGAGCGATGGGGCTCAGAGAGGGCAGGCACTCGGCCCAGCTCAGCAGGGACCCAGGGATTGCCGCAGAGTCAGCCCAGAGTAGGCCCTGGGGATGCCGGCCGCTCAGGACAGCACTGCAGCCGATGCTGTGGCTCTTAACTGGCATGGCAACTCTGGGCAGGCTGCCTCTGTTCTGCCATCTGGGCGTCATAACAGTGCCCCCCTCACAGAGGTGGCAACCATCAAGTTCTCAGCCCTGGGGCTGGCTCGAGGCAATTTCAGGACTTCCCCTTAGCCACATTTGCAGATGCCTGAGGCATTGGCCATTATCACCACCGAGCTGTCAGGGACCCATGAGGAAACACCACAGGCAGCTGGTCCCTCCCCAGCTCTTGCTGCCCATGGGTACTCGAAATGATTTGCTGACTGAATCCCATTTCACAGCCAAGCAAACTGAGGCCCCAGGAATGGCACTTTGTCAAAGGATTTGACATCAGGGGTCTGGTTCCCGAAGCTGCATTCTTAGCCCCATGCTAAACAGCCTCTCAGGAGAGTGGCTCCAGGAAGCCAGTGATACAGACAGCGGCCCCCCTCCCAAGTGGACAGTTGAGAAACCAAGGCCACAGAAAGGCTAAACTCTTGATCAAAGGCACAGAACCAAAGGGCTGACCTGGGGTCTGCTCTCCCCTGCACCAGAGTGCTTCCTGCTGTCTGTCCTGCTGTTTGAGTCGCCTGCAGAGAGCAGGCAAAGCTGCCGGGGGCATCATGTGACAAGCATGGGGCCCTCTCAGGGCACAGTCTACATCCCTCCCAAGCTCCAGCTCAACACACCTTCTGAGTACCCTGGAGTCTTGGGGGTTGGACACCTTCACCCCAGCTGAAATGTGGGGAAACTGAGGCAGGGGAGCTGCCACACCTAGGGAGATACACAGCACCCCCCACTTCCCTCTCTTGACCGATAGCCAGAGGAAAATCCTTTCACCTCTAGGCCCCCGAATGAAGATCTTCCAGAGGCACCAGCCGTGCACAGAGCAGGGGCTGTACGGTGGGCAGAGGGTGGGCTCTCGCCTGGTGACCATCCCAGCCGCACGGTTCTCGGCCAGCCCAGGCCTAGTCAAGCCAGGCCAGGGGAAGGGACAGCAGAACCACGAGCTGCTCCCAGCCAGGCAGAGGGCCAGCTTCTCAGCCTGCAGACAGGAGCCCCTCTGTCCTTGGAGGACAAGCTGACCTTTAACTGGCCCAGAGGTCTTGCTGGCTCCATCCCCCTGCCTGGGGGAGCAGATCAGAGGGGAGAGGAGGAGGCCCGAGAGGAGGTCCAGGGCTTTTCCGTGCCAGCCTCCCTGTCCCTCCTGGCCTCCCGCTGCCCCCAGCTCCTCCTGCTCTGCAGTCTACCCTCCTTCCTTCCCTTGCGCCCCGTCTTTCCCACATCCATTCCTTCTGGCCCTTAATTATTTTACCTTTTATTTGCCTAGCACTTTATAGTTCACTAAATGTTTCTACATTTATCATCCCATTGAATCTGCACCAGAGAGAGGCGGGAGGCATTAAGAATTCCTGCAAATTGCCAAGTGTTCTTGTTAAAAATGCAAACGTCCCCGGAACGATGAACAATAAGGCTGGCAGCCAGGGCACCAGAGAGCTAATTATTTCATCCTCCAAAGGGGACAACAGGGTGCAGGGGAAGAGGAGCACTTGGAGAGGAGTCTTGGGGTGGGAGGGTCCTGATGGTGTCTCTGGCAATCGGAGGGTGCTGGGGGTTGGGGGAGGAGAAGGTGGCCTGGAAAGGAGTACAAGGGGGTCCACAGGCCTGGCATCCCTCGCCCAGACTGCCAGGGGCCCAGGCCCGGTTGGCTTCAGCAGGGAGAAAGAGACCAGCAGCTGGTACTGGCCCCCTGGGACAGGCACAGCCAGGGCCAAGGAAAAATCCGGATCTGCTTTTCAGGGAGTCTCACTTACCCCAGCTGAAAACAGATGTGGGGGGCCAGAGCACTCCCAGCTCCAACAGTCTAAGGTCCCGGGACCGAATTGGGAAAACAAGCCTGGGGCCAAACCCCAGACAGGGAGTAGGAGATCTCCTGGGCTCTGAGCATGCAGGTTTGGAGGCTCTGTCCTGCCCATCACACATATTCAAATGAACCACACGAATAACCAGAACTTGGACAGAACCCTCAAGGGTTGACCTGAGTCGCAGCTGACCATCTGACATAGTGTTAGGTTTTGTAGCTAAATTAAACACTCATTAATTTCAACTCTGCAGCTTTCTTTTCACATCTCAGAGCAGACCGGCTCATTTTCAGATCTCAAACATTTTCATTGGCACCTGATGAAAGCTCACGGGCCCTAGATGTTGCGTCTGCGAGCCCAGTGCTCTGACCAGAGACGCAGGCAGCCGGCCTGAAGAAACTCAACAGTGGGCTTAAAAGAAATGTAGCAAATGCGTGTCTGCTGCACAGGGGGACAGCACAAGCTCCACTAAAGGCCACTGCCTCCGAGGAGCCCTCCCGGACTTCTCTGAGGGAATCGCGGCCGTGTGAGCCGAGGCTGCACAGTGTGGAGAGGGACCAGAGGCCAGAGTCACCACCTACCCTCCATGGCTTCGTCACGATGCCCGTTGAAATTGTCATAGGAATCCCAGCGGATGAGAGGGTCGGAGGTGTTGTAGTCCACAGACACACTGGGCCCGTTCTCCAGGTGCTCCATGCCTGAGCGGACGGGATAGGCAGGGTCAGGAGGGGAGACAGCGAGCGCAAGGAAAAGAAATCGGCAGCTGGAAAAACAGAGCGCTCACGAGCTCCCCCCAGGATGCTCCCTAAGGGACTTCTCGTGTTTGAGCACGGCAGGGCGGGACCAGTGCCTTAAATTGGATGGAGAACCCAGGAGTCTGGTTTCTGGCATTCCTGAATGGGCTCATAGCGGGTCACGGGAGTAAATCAGGACAGAGTGCTGGTGGTGAAGACCCTCCCTCCCTAGCTGGGTGTCTGCCTCTTTCTCTTCTGTGCCCGTGGGGCCTCTAGGGCAGGACCACAGACCAAGGAATTTGCCCTGGAGTCAGGAAAAGGGCTATGGGACAGGGTGTCACAGACTCCTGGGGTCAGGGACAATACAGAAATAGCAGCTGTGACATTAGAGGACACAGAGCCTCTAAAAGGTCATCCCAAGCATGGCCCACTTCCAAAGCTCGCCACTGCAGACAGACACGTGCAGCCGAGGCCGAGTCTCCTCCCCATGCACACAAAGCGGCTCCACACAGCTGCAAGCTCGACCCTCTGTGGCCAGTTACCTCCCCGGCCTGGCAGTTCTCTCCTTAATCTCTCCAGAGTTCCTCTGCCCAAACCCAACTTCATCTCCTCCCTTCTGTTCTCAAATAAGATGAAGAACAACTGGTCTCCATATTTAGAGTCTAGAGGCTTAAGGCTATTATTAAATTGGCCTTCAGGTTGAATCACCTCAATTCTCATAAATACTCATCACCCACCCAGCACCTTTGAGCGTGTCCCCACATCTAGCAACTCCCCCATCCACAAGGCCCACGGGCTCTGAATATAACAAGATGGTGATCTAATGGGACCAGAACAGTTGATCCAAGCCAGCACCGCTCTGTCTGCTTTTTTATTTTTATTATCCAGACATTAAGTCATCAGCTCGTGTTTAGCTGGGGGGTCCACTCTGATAGCCAGATCCTTTACTGCTGACCCGCCTCTCAGTCACAGGTAACATGCTAATTGTAGCAAGACCCCTGGAAGGATGGTGGGACGGGACAGGGACAGGTCAGGATGGAGGGAAAGGGTATGAGAACGAATTCTAACTTGTCTCGTACCTTGAATTTTTTCTGGCCCATAAGAAAATACGAACTCCACTTTGCCATATTCTGGAAATCGATCATCTGAAAAAGAGAAGAAAAAACAAAAATGGGTAATGAATTCCTAAAAAGGATTCCATAAAAAGTTTCTTTATGCATCACTGACTTAGCAAGACTCTGTCTCAAAATGAAAAAAAATTTTTAAAGGACTGAGGATGTAACTCAGTGTGAAGGCCCTGGGTTCAAGTTCCGGCACTGCCAAAAAAAAAAAAAAAATTCTTGCGGAAAAAAAATTGAGACCTGTATGTTAACTGTATGTTATAAAGTTAATATTATAAGAGCAAAACATACCTGTATTTACATATACACATGAAATTATACTTGTACAATGAAATTATATCTGCCCACTTTGCCCCAGACCCAGTGGCCTGAAGTGACCACTTCTAATCATTTCTATTTCTTGTTCTACAAGAGATTTACCTCTAAAACTCTAAATAATAGCCTCTAGTTTCACACCACAATTTCTAGACATCAATTTTAAATCATCTCCATTGGTCAATACTATGAAGATGAATAAATTGATTCATTTATACATATACAATTCCACCTTTCATCTGGTTAAGTTATTCTATTTATTCCACTGGTTGCCTTTGGAACTGTAAATACTACAGTTCAGCCTCTGTTTCTTGGTCTGTCCATTTTTGATGGTATCTTCTGACTCCCACTATGGAGAAAGAGGGAACTGGGGATTTCTCTACCCGCTATGTTCCCCAACCACCTGTTTATTTTGTAAGATAGGTCTTTATTTTCCCTAGTCAAGACTGACAACAAGATAGTTTGTTTGCAATTATAAGAGCATCTTCTGCTGAACCCTCACAGAACATCCTCCCCTGCAGCAGCCACACTACGCCGAGATCCTCCCTCCTCCCAGGCCCAGCCCCTGTCTGCTCACTCCATGAGCCCAGTCTGGACATGGATCATCACCCACCGCCTGCAGGAAGTGGTTAGGGCAGGGGTGGTGTCTGCTCTGTGGGACACCGTCATGTCCGCGCATGTGTCCCTCAGCCCAGCATCACTTCAGGAGATCATGTCTGTGTAGGTCTCTCTCGCACAAGGCTGTGAGTTTCCAGAGGGCAGGGCCTGACTTCTTCCTCTTTATGTCTCCAGGATGTAGCATGTGCCTGACACATACAGACTTGGTGGATGGGAAGAAGGATGGATGGATGGATGGATGGGTAGATGAGAGGATAGATGAATAGGCAGATGGGTGTCTACATGGATAGATAAAGGAGTAAAAATGAGGATGCTGAAATGGATGGATAGATAGGTGGACAGGTATGTGTATGTGGATGGATGGATGAGTGAGTGGGCAGACAGATGAGCAGATGGTAGGCACCTGAACAGATGGGTAAATGAACGAATAAAAGCATGGATGGATGGATAAATAGCTGGATGAGTATATGAGTGTGTGGATAAATGAATGACTGTGTGGATGGATGGATGAATGTGTGTATGTCCCAGGCCTAAATGTGATCTAGATAAGACCTCAAATAAACAGCAAAAAAGAATGAAAAGAAGACCCCCAAACCTTCCCTGACCACCCCTCCTTCCCTTACCACAGCCCCTCCACTACGGCTGCTCCCCTCATGGGATAATTACTTCCTGGTAGAGCGGCCTCCACAAGATTTTGAGCTCCAACAGAGAACATGGCAAGTTTTACTTTGATACCCCAGCACTTAGGATCGAGCCTCAAAAAACAAAGATGCCTAGTGAATGTTGAAAAAATGATTGCCAGTAGATTCGGGGCACAAATTAGGAGGACAAGATGAAGGAGATATACGGCAAGCGCTAAGAGAGGGGTGAGAGACACAAAGCAGCCCGGGGCTGGGGAGGGATTTCTCTCCACTTCTGCTGCAACTTGAATTCTAGAACACCTCAACCTGGATTCTGTCCCAATTGTCTCTCAGTTTCCTCCCACTGTCATCGAGAGTACTGGGAGACTTGGCAGACGATGTGGCTCAGAAAAGATGGTCCCTATATGTATTGTATCCCCTCAAACTGAGCTCTCCTTCTGCCACAGGAGCCCCACCCACGAAGCCCACCTTTGAAGGCCTCATCAAGGTCCTCCTTCCCAAAGACGACTCCAAGGTCATGGATCGCACAGGTGTGGAACTGCACACGGAAGATGACGTCTCGGGAGGGGCTCCGGAACGTCTTGTGGTAGCACTTGAGCTGGGGGAGAAGGGGCAGAAGTGAGAGGTCAGGCCCAAGGGAGTCTGCTGATCAGCTCCAGTGACTGAGCCCTGAGGCTTAGCCAAAACCTGTGAGGAAGAGGTCACCCACTGAGATCTTGGAGCTCTCTGGGGAGACCTGTAGAACAGCAAGGAACCATGCAGGATTAGTAAATGTTTCTGGCCATTTTTCTGGCCTACCATCATGCTGCAACTGAGAAACTTATTGTCCCATGCCCGCTAGAGGTCACCATACATGGCGGCAGTCTTTACCTATGGGAACAAAACTGACCTCCCAAGAGGTTCCTGCAAACAGGCCAGAATAGAGAAAGGAAGAGTGGGTTTGGACTGCATTAGGGAGAACCAGAGATCTAAGAAGGTCCTTGTCACTAACCAGGATCCAGGAAGGAACAGCCCACACCAAGTGCTATTTCCCTGGAATGTCCCAGAACAAAAGACGAGCCCAGGGAAGGGGTGTGAACGGCAAGGCAGGGCAGTGGACCAGGACTGCTGCAGGCTAGAAGGTCTTGCAGGAGCCCTGAGAACCCACGATTCCAAGCACAGCAGCCACCAGGGGTGGCTCTTAGCTCCCAAGGGCAGGCGGGGAACAGAAAGAGAGAAGAAGGGCGGGGCTCAAGATGGAGGCCACACTCACCAAGATATCCCCCTTCAGGAGCAGTCCCGGCTCGATGGTAATACAGATGCTGGTCTGACTGTCTCCTGGGACGTTGCTAAGGGAGACAGGGACAGAAAGAGGGCCACTGGGGCAAGGGACCGCACGCTCTTCCTACCACCCCTAGTGCAGGGCTGCTGGGAAACCTCACTGATGTCCTCTGTCTTGAGAAGATGAGGTCAGGCAGCCCACCACCACCTCCCTGGTCCTCAGCCCGGGCCTCGAGCATCCCTGGGCCCATGTTCCCATGAGACACTTACTAGATGCCAGACGTGTAAATAGGCTGCATGCCCTGGTAGATGCGGAGAAAAGGCCGACACCCTGTCAGAGAGAGGTGGGTGTTAGCTAAGTCATCAGAAATAGTGGGCAGGGGAGGAAAGAGTGGAGGAAGAGATGGAAAGAGAGGAAGGAAGAACTGAGGGAATGAGACACAGGGAGGGGAAGAAGAGAAAGGGGAAAGAGCAGAAGAGGAAGCAGAAAGGGGAACATACCAACTTTTCATTTGTAAGGTATTTCAGGTTGACAAAACATTGTCACAGGTAGCACCATCTGCCAGTAGGCACTGTGACACCAACCCCATTTTGCAGATGAATAGGCCAGAGCTCAGAAAGCTCGGGAAGTGATGAGGGGAGATTCCAACACTGCTCACAAGTCTTTCCAAAGAAGGAGATGGCAGGTGGGAGGGAGGAGGCAGAAGGGGAGGGAGGCCTGAGGGAAGGCTGGAGAGGTACCTCCTTTAGACTCAAAATTGGGGATGCCGTGCATGATCACGTGGTGCAGAAACAAGGGCTTGTTGTTCATTTTGATGGAGCCGGAGAGCAGGCCGCTGAAGTAATGCACGTACCTGCACAAGGAGAGGGCAGCTTCAGGGAGGGGCCTGGGCTGCTACGGGGTCATCGGTCATCGCTGCTCTCCCTCTGCAAGAAGGTTGTCCTCGGCCTCCGGCCTGCTCTCCCCAACAACGCGCATCCCTCTCCCAGGCCTCCTGGCAGCCAAGGTCTCCACCCGAGACGGGCCTCCAGCTGCTTGGAGCCCCAGGTAGGAAAAACAGCAGGTACTGGAGACCTGGAGCTGGACCAAGCCCAGCAACCCATTTGGAGTTCGCCAGTGCCCCCTGGTGGTGAATATAAGCATCTTTCCTGCTTCCCTCCCAGTCCAGGAACCTTCTGCTAGACCAAACCTGCTCCTCAGATCCCTGATGGACAGCATTTAGCTGCTCATTACTGCACAAGCCAGGCTGCCCAAGCAGCAAGCAGCAACCAGCTCCAACAGCCTCGCCTCGCAAACCAAACTTGTGCTTATACTCACACCAAGCCTACCGTTACAGCCCGGATCTACCCCACAGATCTAGCAGCCGTATGATAGTCCAGGAAACAGCTCTTTACTTTACATCACAGTAAAGTATATGGAGGGCCCCTGGATCAATTACCTCATCTGGTATTTGCAATAACTAACTTCCAATAAGAATCTCTATCTCTAGGGTCAGTGTCTTCCAATTCTGTCAGCAAAGATCTTGTTAGAATGGAACCCATCTCCTCTCCTTCTAGACAGAGAGGAAAAATCAGGTCCAGAAAGGGTTGTTGGACTCCCAAAGGCACACAGCAAGAACACAGAGCTGGGGGTGGGAGCGGAAGGAGAAAAGTCTGGGCTCTGAGACACCAGCCTGAACTAGAGGGAGATCCTCTTGCCCTTGACTGGCCAGCACTTCCTCTTTTTCTGACAGGGTGAAAATGCCAGCTGAGTCACACAGGCCAATCAAATGCATCCTGAGGCTCAAGGGAGCCAATAGTTCTTTGAGGAGGGCGGGACTGGAATTGTGTGACCAGGACAATACTCCCCTCCTTTCTCTGGGTTCCAGTGACCCACCTCCAGACCCGAGGGCCTCTGTCCCTGAGCTTGGGTGGGGCCACTTCGGACTACCCAAGCAAGATAATCTGATGGGCAGCGCCAGCTCCTATTCAGGCCCCTGCCCAACCCCCAACCCCATTAGTCAAACCGGAAACTCAGCACAGCCAGTTCCCATCAGATCTCCCCATCGTGCCAACAGGATGTGTCTGTGCTAGGGACAATGAGTCCGGGGGTGAGTGACAATGAATGGGGGAGCTACAGATAAAGCCCCTCCCTCTCTCTCCCTGACCGCCTCTCCTCCAACTGCCCCTAAGCAACACAGACAAGAAGGTGGGAAAGTGGAAAGGAAACCCACTTAGGGCAGATAGGATGCCCTGCCCTTAGCAGATGCAGTGACAGATATGAGCTGCAGGCCAACACTGATAACGCGCGCGCACACACACACACACACACACACACATACACACACACACACACACCCCAACTACATACTCTGCAGCACAGGCCCAGCTCCATGGACTCCTGTTCCTGTGAGGTCCCACTAGTGGGTTCACTAAGCTTTGTGGTTCAAATTCAGACGTGTGCCTGATCAGACCCTGGCCACCCTGTAACAGCTGCTTCTCTTTTAGTGTCCCTTATCCTTCAAGGTCAAGGGCCAGATTGTGTTCAAGACCAGCAGCCCTGGACAGCCAGGGACCAAGGAGCAGGTAGCTGGCCCACAGTGAGTCTCCCTGGGCAGACGTACTCGTGTCCAGGGCCTTGTCGGGATTTCCTGCACATAAAGCCATCCTGTCTCTGACAGCTGACCAAGAGGCCGGCCATCAGCTGTTTTGTGCTAACTGTAAGACGCTGGCATCCATCCTGAGGACTCGTTTCTGCTTGGGCTTCCCACTATAATGGCAGAAACAGCCCCCAGCTGTGCCTACTCGCTCCTAGCCAGCCAAGTGAGGTGGGGGTGGGGCACACGTTGGGGACCCTCAGCAGGAAGGGTCTGCGTCGGCCCAGGACCTGTAGCTAGAGTTCCTTGGGACTAGAAAGGCTGAGGAGATGCCGTGGCCTCTGAGCTTTTACACCTGTCCTTGCCTCTGCCTGCATCATTTACCCTGCCCTTGGAGATGACTCCTCCCCATTCAGAATTCACCTCACATATCACGTTCTCCGAACGCCCATCTGTCACTCACTAGCTGTAGCACTTATCCCAATCTGAAACCACCCTCTTGCTTGTGAACCTGGGTCTCGTCCCCTAGAAGCTAAGCTCATGAGCCCTTGCTCAACATATCCCACACTATATCCTCAGCGTGTAGAACAATGCTGACACATCACAGGCAGGCAGCAGGCCCAGAGCTTCCGGCCACCTCAGGCGGAGTGCTGGGTACCACGTTCCCATCTCCAGTTTGGGCTGGGATTCCCGCCATGCTGGCTGCCTGATCTTGACTCTGCCCTTGCCCTCCTGTGGACCAGATGTCACCGAACGGCATGCTACCCACACAGGCCAATCCCTCTGCTCAGAGGGTGGCACAACCAGTGAGAGGGCCGGCCTGGCCCAAGTGTCACAAGGCCTTCACCCACACTCCAGCTCTGTCACTATCACACTGGCGCCTGGCTGTGCCCCTCCCTTGGGCTCAGGCTTCTCGTCTGTAAAATAAAGACGTCCTAAATTGTCATATGGTAGTGCAGCATTGTGCCACTTAGGGCCCAAGATCCCTTCCTCTGAGAGGTACTCCCTGGGTGCCCCTATGAAGAAGCTCAGTCCCCTGCCACCTGCTCTAGTTTCTGCAGCCCTCCATTCTTCCCTAGGACTCACTGTCACCTTACATTGCCTTGTTAGTAAGGTCGCTTTTTTTTTTTAATTGAAGCAGGGTTTCATACATCAATCACTAAGTTGCCCACCTGGGCTTAACTTGTGATCCTCCTGCCTCAGCCTCCCAGAGTACTGTAATTACAGGCATGGGCCATTATGCTGGCTATACGATCACTTGTTTAGTGTCCAGCTGTATGGTCACTTGTTTAATGTCCATCTCTGAACAGACTGTCAGCCCTCTAAGGGAAGGTAATCCGTCCTGCTTCTCTGGAGCTACGTAGCACAGCACCTGAACCTTGTCCAGTGAATGAATGAATTCATCCCCACCCTGCTCCAGCCTGGGATAGTATGAGAATACATGGATGGGGGCAGAGGCAGGCCCTTAGCAAAACATTTTAGACTCTCCCAACAGAAGGTGACCCTTATCATGGGTCTCTGTGGCCTCCTAAGACAAGGCGGTAGTGCCATCAGCCTCCTGTAGACGCATCCACGCCCCGCAGCAATCCTGCCAGCAGGGACAAGAATAGCACGTGCCTCATTTCCCCAGACTGAGAACCGCCCCCAGCGTCCGCTCTCGGGAAGAGGCCTCGGGAGCCACCCGCAGTGCTGACACTCAGGCACATGCAGGCTGACCTAGGCTCACGCCACGCTGCACACGCGTGCTGGGCACAGCCTCCGACCGCAGCCGCGCCATCCCCATGACCACACACCCTGAAGACCTACCTCCTCTGGGATGGCTGGCCGATGGGCACGATCTTATCTTCATAGAATCGCTTCATTGCAAACCTGTCCAGGGCCTGGTCCGCACTATGGGGAAGAGACAGGCAGTCAGAGGGGCTGACTCCCCCATCCTGCCTCCCTCGACCTGCAGAGCTCTCCGGCCAGCCCTGGTGCCCGGTGGGAGGACAAACCTCTTCCTCCAGTCGTGCTGCATGGGACACTTTCAGGAAGAATGTCCCAGCATCTCTCCATCCTGGGTGATGCGGTGCTTGGCCTGGGGGCCTGAATCAGAGCTACCGCTCACTGGGCCCGGGACTTAATCCTTCTGAACCTCAGCTCCCTCACCTGTCGAATGGGGCGATGCGCTCACCTTCCTCACAGGTTTTATGGCACCGAGTGAGATAACACTCACAGAGAGCTGGGCACATGTGGGCACACAGTAGGTGTACAGAGACTGTTTGCCATTAAGCAAAGATGAGGCTGGGTTGGGTTTCTTAAAGACATTAAACTGCCCTCACAGGATGTTCTATCACCACCCACCATGGAGTGCTCAGGAGATCATTTTGAAATGAAAGGACAGTCGGTCGTGTGGTTCCTCTGTGCTTGGCTCTCCAGACACTTGCCATCACTCTTAGAATGGACCCCGAGGTCCTTAGCGTGGCCCACAAAGCCAGAGGGCTCAGCCTCCCAGTTCCCCTTCCTCTCCTCTTCCCCGGCCCCAACATGTCGGCCCCTCCCAGCCCGCTCCCGGCCTGGCTCCTTCCCTGAGCTCAGCCGTCAAGCTCCTCGCCAGGCTTCACAGGACCCGGGCTGCAGCAGGTCCCTGCACCAGCCTGGCCTCATCCCAAGTCCACAGGCCGTCTCTGACCCTGTCCCGCTGCCCTCTGTCTTTCTCTAGTCTGTTCTTTCATGCGCATCACCAGGAATTACTAATGCACTTGTTTACTTATTTAGTGTCCCCAGGGCAAGGGCCTGGCACTTTACTGGGCACAGTGACTGTTCAACAGTCACCGCAGAGTGAATAAACAAGGGAATGAATGAATCCTTGGGCCTCCCTGCACAATAGAATCAGATCAAGAACTGGCCGCAAGTCATTTCCTATTCTTGCTCCAAAACCCCTAGACAGAAAGAGAGCCCTGCTGGCCAGCAGCAGAGGGGTGGAAGAGATAACTTCTAGATGGTTCCACGGGGCCCAGGCCTGATCCAGCATTTCTTCCTGACACCACGCCGCTCACCAGGGAAACAAAAGGCAGATGGAAAAAGGCAGCGGCCCCAAGACACTGACTGGGTGGGGTGCTCAGGGCCACACCTGCCTCCCAAGGGCCCCAGAGCGAGGACAGGTTCTCCTCTCTCCTCCTCCAGTCTCCGCCTCAGAGCTGTGGGCAGGCTCCCTCTACTGCCCTAGGACTCCTGCACCCCTGTCACTTCTCATCTGCTCTCTGATCCTCCCACCCCAGGGAAGGTCAAGGCCATGGTGGAAGGGGGAAGAAGGTCTCACTGTCAGTGACCAGGGGACAGGAGGCTCAGGGCCCTCCTACCTGGCAGAAATGTTGCTGTAGTGCATATAAGCTGCGATCACAACTCCTATCCTGCCTCGGTTTCCCTGAAAGAGGAAAACATTTATTTTCTCAGGCTGCCCCAGAGACCACACAGAAGCCCAAGTGGAAAGGGTACCAGGGCTGGAGGAAGGGGCACAGTTCCTGGGGAGAGCAACGAGGAAGCAGAGAGTCTGGGTCTCAGAATAAGCACAGCTGGTCACCCACTACTGGGGACACAGCCGTTACCCCCACTTTTCGGGGGCCCCCCTGGACAGACTCTATTATGCCTCAGAATGGAGAAGGTAGACTTGCAGGCCAACACAGTCCAAAGACGCAGGCAGGTACACATACTCCCTCAGGGACACATTTAGGTATAGGCACATGCGTGCACACACACATGCACATGCACACGCACACGCACACACACGCACACACTGCGGCCTGCCTTAACCTTGTTGTGCAGGACGACGACATTGTGTGGGTCTGCATTGAGCCAGGTGTCCATGGCCTTGCAAACGCTGCAGATCTTCTCCAGCGCCGGGGTGTGCAGGTCGGGCCAGCCAAACTCCAGGACCTGTAGCCACAGAAAAAAGGAAGCCCTTCAGAGTCAGCCACCAGCATGGGGCGGAGTCCGCAGCCAGGCCTTGGCTCTGCCCGGCTAGTCGGGGGGAGGCAGGGTGTGGAGACCCGGGGCCTGGGCCTTGGCTCTGTGCTGACTCACTGTGGGGCTTAGGCCAAGCCACGTCCCCTGGACCAGCCTCAGTTTCCTCATATGTGTGCGAAGGAAAGGCTGGAAGCCGAGGACCCTGGGGTCTGTAGCACACGACTCTGACCTCAGAAGGCACAGAGGGGTCTAACCATGGCCCTTGGCAAAGCCTTACACAGCCCACTGAGCAAACACCATAAACACTGTGGCAGGAACCTCTAAAGGAGCAATTCCCAGCAGACTGAAATCTGGAAACTCTAATTCCCACCCTCCAGCCTCATCCTGAGATCCCAAGTGCCTCCCCACGGGATAAGTGTGGGTAGGAATTCACTGCACAGAGCAATGCTTTCTGTAATTTGTGTTCTGAGAAAACAATAATCAGTGTGGTATCAGCCACTTTCCAGGGGTAAGATGCACTTCAACTCTGAACAAGCTGCTCAAGCCGTCATGGCGCTTACTGTTCCCGAAGACCCCAATGCGGGGACATCAGGAAAAGTGGCCCATCCTTTCCCTTTGGGGCAAGGAGACGTCACCCTGGAACACCCACCGGCTCACCTTGGTGTGGAGCTTCGTGATGTCAGGTCTCCGCTCAGAGAGGTTGAACAGCTAGAAGGAGGCAAAGGAAGAGACTAAGCAGCGAGGGTGAGGGGCTGGGGAGAGGAGAGGCGTGGCAAGGACGCCTGCCGGTCACACGGGCTTGCTGGTGTCATTTCCAGCTCCTCCGCAGAGCCCGCTGCACAGCAAGCAGAGAGGCACTGACCTCCGGTAGCCAGGGGCCCAGGCCACAGTTCCCTGAACCTCCCACCTGCCACGGAAACACCATCCAATCACAAACACACACCGACCACCGGAAACAGCCACGGGCTGTCAGGAGCAAGGGGGACAGAGCCGTAGACACACTCCTGCCTTGAGTGAGAGGTCGTCTGAACTGGGGCTCGGAGGACATGGGACAAGACCCAGCAGTGGCTTCAGACTCTCATCACATCACAGTACACCTTCTCTGTCACCACACACCCTCCATCAGAGAGTGCGGACCTCCCTGGCGGCCCTCTCAGGCCCCTGGCACATGGCTCCCAGCGTGTGCCCGTCAAGGCCAGGATCCACTAGGCTCAGGCATTCCTCTCCCTACCTCCAAAAGGGTGTGCAGAACTGTCCACCTCCACCCACTGCCCGGGACCCTTGAAGACCACTGCATAGTCTCCTGGGGGAGGAAGAGTCAGCCCAGCTTGGAACAGGCAGGATGCAAAGAGCTGCGAGAGAGCAGAAACCCACAGAACTCTGCACTGCTGAAACCAGGAAGGATCTGGGCCACTTCTGGTCTGCTCCTGCACCCCAAAAGGAACATATCTTATTGCATCGGCAATGGCTACCTCTCAGTGAGTCTCCTCCCAGCCCTGTGCTTAGGACTGCACCTCTCACAGCTTGCTTAGAGAGGTGAAGTCCTAAGCACAGGGCTGAGGCCTCTCACCAGCCAGAAGAGGTAGCGAGTGTCGCCAGACCCATTCTGTAGATGGGAAACCTAAGGCTTAGTGAAGCTCCACCGCCAAGATCACAGAGTATGTACAGAGCCAGAATTTGAAGCCAAGACTTTCGGCTGTTTAAAGGCAGGCTCTTAGCAAAGCCCTAACCCGACAGATGGATGGGTTCTAGAGTGGTCTCATGTGTCCCCAAAATTCATAGCCACTCAGAACTTCAAAACGCGATCTTATTGGGAAACAGAGTCTCCATAAGTAGTTAGGGATCTCAATATGAGATCATCCCGGATTTGAGGTGGCTCCTAAATCCAATGACGGGCGTCCTTATAACAAAAGGAGACGACACACAGGCACACACTTGGCGAAAGGCCACATGCAGATGGAGGCAGACCGTGGTGTGATACGGCTTCAAGCCGAAGAGGGCGGAGGGCTGCTGGGAGCCGCCAGAAGCTCGCAACAGGGAAGGAAAGGTTCTCCTACCCAGGACTCAAAAGGAGCGCAGCTGCGCCCACACCCTGACTTCAGACTTCTGTCCTCCAGAACTGAGAGACAATCTCTATCTTGTTAGCTACATAGCTTTGGTTGTCTGTCCCGTAATCAGCAAACCTGGGACACTCACAGCGTTCCCTGTCCCGCCTCTACCACCCTCATGTGTACCTCCCTGTGACACAGACTTGAGCCTTCCTCTGGGACCAGGGACAGGTCGGCCTTTCTGCACCAGAGGAGGCTTCCACTGGTCACTCCGCCCCTGACGGAAATGCCACGAGGTCACCAAAGACACACATGGCCATGATTTTGCCCTAAAACCTCTCAGCAGCACCAACACTGTACTAGCTTTGTCACCCCTAGACCCTGTGACCTCAGGCAACTCACCCGACCTCTCTGCTCTAGCAAGTGTCTGCTTTCTAGAATTGCCGTGAAGGTCAAAGCACTTAGAACAGACCCGGCTCCCAGGAAGCGCTTGGTGACATGAACTTGTGTTCTCCTCCCTCCTGCTACACACACACACACACACACACACACACACACAGAGTTCTAGATGCTGCACTCCAGTTAAAGACATCCTCCTTAGAATCATCCTGGTGGAGAGGAAGCGAAGACCCAGGCCGCATGGGACGCCCAGGTTAACCAAGGGAAGAGGGAGCCCTGGCCCAGGGGAGACGCGCAGGACAACAGCAGCAAAGCAGTGACGAGCAGATGGACACCAGCGGGGTGCCCTCACCAGGTAGCTGCCTCCGTGTTTGGACTTGAGCATCTGGGCCACCTCGCGGAGGTTGCTCCTAAAGTTCTCCTCATTGGCTGTGCTGGGGAAGGACACGGCGATGATCCTCTCTGTGACGTACACCAGGTCCAGCTCACAGCTGTCCTCCATGGTCCGGCTCACACTCATGTTTCTAGAGAGACAGCGGCAGAGGGGATTCCGATCAGAACCCGGCACGCTGGGCAAGCCCCAGATGCCTGCCACCTTTGGTTCTGGGTGCTTGCCTCATGCCCCAGCCCCCGGCAAGGCCTGTGCAGCCAGCTGAGAGTGCCACACAGAACAGGCCGGGCTGGGGCTGGCAAGCACCTCAGGCCACGACAGACCCGAACAGCGTGAGGACTCCAATTCTCCATTCTTGTCATCCTGTCAACCATCTTGTCATTCTATGGCATTTCGGAGGTCAGAACCAAGGTCTGCCCAGCCAGGATCTCAGGAGCCCAGCTCTGCCTCTGGACACTGTGGCCTCCTGGCCAGATAGAAGTTTCTGAAGGACACAGGGGCTGCTCCAAAGACGAAGAGGAGCCTGGGCTCCCCAGCATCCTGGAGACTTCAGCGGCCTCCTCTGCTTGCTAGCCGTGAGGGGCCAGGAGGCCTCTCCAGAAGGGCACAGCTCAGGTGACACGCTTACCTGGACTCCAGGTAAGCCAGACCACAGTGTGCATTCCAGCCCTCCCCGAGGCAGGCCGGCTCCTGCCCTGGGTCCCTGGCCCTCTCCCCACCTCTGGCTGCTCCCACTGCCTGCCAGAGCTGCTTGTGGCTGTGGCACCCCCAATTGTAAGGGCCCAGGAAAGGAGGGCACATTGAATCTTTGCTGCGGCTGTGGTGGGCAGTTCCCTGGAGGTGGGGACCACTGAGCAGGGCGCTGGATGAGGGAGCAAGGGGCTCACATCTTTACATGTGTCCTCGCTTTTTCTCCAGGGGATGGTCCAGGATGCCCCCTAGGGAAGCCCGTGGGGCACGCCCACACCTATCACCCCATCACCACCTCCTAGGCCCTAGCTTTCCTCTCTATCAGTGGCAGGCAACACTCTCTATTTTGCTAGCCTTCCACTGGGGCAGGATAGGGCTGAGACTGGGGTGGCGTTTAAAAATGACGGGAGGACAAGCCCAGGGCACCAGGGGCCCTGGAAGAAGCCAGATCTCCACCAGGGCTGATCTTGGCCCAGCCGGGGATTGAATGGTAGACAGGACCAGAGGTCAGGCAGGGGTAAGGAGCCCGGTTTGAGCCAGACCTTGTGCCCTGGCCACTCCTTGTCCCTGTGATAAACTTCTCACAGCAGCCACAGGCGTGGGACTCTGACTTCAGGCCACTGCTTACTCAAGGACAGCTTAGGACAAGAAGTCACATGAACATACAACCAAAGTGGGCATGAGGGTAGGGCACTTGGCTAACTAGATCAACCCTCCTCCCACTCTCTATAGCTCCTCTGCCCCGGCTCCAGGAAAGGGACTGCGCACTATCAGGGAAACTGCAAGCTCAGCTCCTGTCTTTCCAGCCTCTCCCTCAGCTTGGCAAGAGAGTGAAAGGGGACATGGTGGTGACAAGCCTGAGTCAGACGAGGCCAACCCTGGACACTGATCTGCCCGCTCTCCAAGCTGCTTCCCGCAGAATAACGGGAAGTCAGAGCAGCGCCACCAGCTGGGCAGACCCAGAATTGCACCTCATACCCTGCTGCCCTAAGTCTTCCCAGCTGCAGGGACAGAGCGGGCCTCTGAAACTCCACCTCCAGTCCCCGGACAGCTGAACAGGCTGAATGGCACAGCACGGTCTCCGGGCATCCCCCTCCCCACATAGAAGACCTTCCTTTGATAAGCAACACCCCCTCCAACACCCACTCTGCAAAGAATGACATCTAGCAAAGCCTTGGTGCCAGCTCGTCCCCCAAATGCTGTCTCTGGGAGGCCTTTGCTGTGTGGCCTTTGACAAGCCACTTCTGCAACTTGGTTCGTTATCTGCCAACATACCTTGCTGGACCGCTGCAAGGCTAGATGAACTCACGCAGGTAAATAAAGAATCCAGCTCAAGGTCCGGCTGAGCACCGGAACTCAAAACGTAAAGGCTGCCAAGGACCATCTACCGGCACACACTCCCTCACTGCGGCTCGATGGCTTTGGTCTTGGAGACCCAAGGATAAGACTTGAGAAGAACACGCACCCCCACCCCGTACCCCCGGGGCCAGGCACACCTGATGGGCTGTGGAGGTGGCTGGGCACTTGGCGGGACTCTGGTGGTACCCTGGGAAAGAGAAGAGAGAGGTGGCATTAGAGGGGGCAGGCAGGAGGGTCCACAGGAACATCAGGGCCACAGCCAAACACAGATCTGCTTTCGCTGCCGGGCAATCCGGCCCTGCCCTCCGGCAACACAGCAACCCAAACCAAACGTGGTCAAGGCCAGCTGCATGTGAGTGTGCTTGCCTGTATGCAGGCCCCGATGGGCCGGAAGGAAGAAATCCCAGCACTGAGAAATGAGCCCGACCTGGGCTGGCGGCCCCTGTTCTGAGGATGCAATTACCAGCCACTGAATCAACAGAAACATCTCCTCAGACTCACTGAACCACTGTGGTGACAACCTCAAGTGCAGAAGACAAAGTGCACCTGTGAGAGCAATGGGTGGGTGAGAATGGTGCACCCCTCCATCCAGTTCTTGAACCCCATTTCTCTGACACTGTCATTCGGCGCTCCCCTCCCTCCTTGAAAGCAGCAACATCGGCTCACTCAGCCAAGTGACTTGAGACAGAACAGCCCCGCGTGACATGTGCTAGCAGAGCGCAGGGCTGCAGCAGTGACCTGTGCTCCTGAGAATCCAGGGTCTGCTACCCTATCTCATCTGCTCCCATCTGGGCTTGTCGATTGCACAAAATTAGGAAAACGGACCCACGTCCAGGGCGGCAGGTGTCACACCAGGGAAAGCACAGGGCCGGAGCCACCCAGACCTGAGCTCTGGACTTCAGCATCCTGCCGGGCAGGGAGCCTTGGAGGTGACTTAACCTCCCGAGTCTGCAGAAACAGGCTTGGAGGGTGTCACATGTATGATGGGACAACCTTAAGGCTTGCACAAGGATGTGAAAGAGTTATGTATATAAGGAGTTCCGCTGAATGCCTGGCGTTTAATAAATGACAGCTGCTATTTTCCTTCTTGCTGCTATATCAGGTACAATTAAAAGAGACGTAACTGAGAGGACAGTTACAATTCACACCTGTAGAAAGTCACAACCTGAATTCTCTCACGTTATTCCTGAAGCTGCTGCACATCCTTTCACCACCTCACACGGTGTGCAGTTGAGATGCCTGGTCTCGATTCCCAGGTCCAGCCTGGGCCTCCGAGCCCACCAACTCCTCCCAGAAGCCCGCCTACCTCAACAGCCAAGTTGCAGCCACCCCTTGGAAGAGGCAGGACCGAAGTCTGCCAAGGAGAGGAAACGCCGAGGCTCAGGTGACTTACCCCCAAGTCCCCGGGAAGCTGACGACCAAGCAGGACCCACGCTCCCACACAAGGCTTGACCACAGGAGCCCCCTTCTGCAGCACCTAAGAGGTTGGATAGGCACTGAGGCCCGGCCCCCAGCCCAGCCCAAAGTCAGGGCAGCTGGCCAAGAAAGGAGCTCTCCATGCAGCACCCCGGGCAGGCGGGCTGCAGGCAGCTGTGTCCAGGGTCCCTGCCTGGGCTGCTCTGACTCTGAAAGGCTCAGCGGTGGCCACAGTACAGGGCGGCAGGAGCCAAGTGGGCCTGTCGGGTGGAACCTTCTCAGTCTCGGCAGCTCTCCTGGCCCAGGGACTTGGGTTCGCATAAGTCAGACCAGGAAGGGGGCGCAGAAGGGGTTATGTTTGGTTTTCAAGTCCCCAACCAGGCTGTTCCAAAACTACCCACCCAGAGGGACACAGAAACCCAACACTTCATCCATCCCACCTTGCTGGTCCCTGATGAGGAGTCCCTGACTCTCCCCAGGCCCTGGGCCCTGCTCCAGGCCCCAGGGCCACCCTGCTATAAATAGCCCCTTGGGTTTCATCTGCTGCTGATCTGCAGCCGCTTTTGGAGGAAGCCACCACAGCTGCTTCAAACAACTGGAAGCCACAACGTAGCCGAGGCTTGAGGCAGGGCCAAGAACATGGATCCAGGCACAGGGAGCTGGAGGGACACAACGGGGTGGGTTGAGGCGGGTTTGGCCAGGGCGCTGAGGAGCCCAGGGCAGCTGGGAGCCGTGGAGCACACAGGAGGAGGGAGGACAAGCAGGGCCGGAGACCTGGCTCGCGTTCCCCACCGCCCTCTTCCAAACATTACGACACTCCACATTCCTCAGCCTCTCCACCCCAAAAAAGCCAGGGCAGATAAATACAAACTTGGCCCCAGCGGTCTGGCCAGCCCGCCCCCAGAGGCGATAAGGCAAAGTCCAAGCCTGCTCTGCTCCACCAGGCGGGCAGCAGGGAAGGGAGGCAGGGGAGGAAGCTGCCCCCGGACAGTGACCCCGCCGCAGAGGATGGGGCGAACAGCTGGACTGTCATCCCCTAATGAATCACTGGGCTGCCCCCGAACTGACGGGCTTCCTCTTTTCTGCAGAACTGGGGGGCATGTGACCCTTGCTGGCAGGGAACAGACACGGAAGACACTGCGTGCTGGCACACTCAGGCGCACAGGGAGATCTCGAACAGCAAATGGGCTGGGGTAGGGGACAGCGTGGGCGCAAATGCACCCTAATGCTCCAGAATGCCCAAGTGGCCTCGGGGCTAGATACAGTGCCTCCGAGAGGCCTTGGACAAGTGACGTGGCTCAGTCAAGGCCACCCATCGTCTCTGTGCCCAATTGTGGTGAGCATTCCTTCACCGAGCGAGCATTCACAGGGCCCCCGCTGCATGCCAGGCCAAGTACTAAGCACCAGGAGAGCACAGAGGGTAAAGGCGCTGGCTGCAGAGAGCTGAAACTCTGCAGAGAAGCTACTCATTAACAGGGCCATGGTGAGAAGGAGCAGTGCAGACTCATTTATCCATCTGTAAAATGGGCACAGCACAATGCTCACAGCATCTCCTACCTATGCCGCTTGGACCCCCGGGGAGCACTTTACCAACTTTATTTTAAAAATAAAAATAAGCTCTCTGCCTGCCTGTAGTCCTAGGCTTTTCCTCTCTGGGGATTTCAAAGTCTTCAACTCATGGGGCTTTGAACTTCTTCCTAGCTCCTCCCAAGTCACAGTCCAATAATAGAAGTTTTGATCCAACTCCCTAAGCACAAAACAGAACTCTCCTCTCATCTCTGCAGTTGCCTTTGCTGAAAGGGCACCATAAAAGGAGATTGCACAGCCTTTCCCACCATCTGGAAGTCCCTCCTGGTATCTAATCCTCATCCCTCCTGCTGCAGACTCAGCCAACTCTTCAGGTGGGCATCGATCATCATTCAGACACTCCTGGGTGGCTCAAATCTCCCACCCGGGGCTCTGTTATTTACTGCTTTCTTCCTCTTTGTGCAGCTAGAGCGGAAAGCTCATGCCTCGGGTGGGGCTGGTTTGAAGCAACGCCCCTGTGGGAAGAGTTCTGCCTTCCTTTGAGGTCCACAGACCAAATACAACATCTCTGGACCAAAAGAAAAGCTGTTTCCTGATCCTGAGTCCCCAGGGGCGCAGCTGGAGGGAGGGCGTGTGAGCAACACCAGGGCCATGACGGGCAGCCAGAGACGCGACGTCAGGGGCCCATCCCCATTCCTATGCGTCCTCTGGGGGCTGTGGCCACCCCCCAACCCCCTCCAGCCACACCCCTTCCCCTCTCCTTCCTGCCCACCAGCCTGGATTTTTCCAAAACAAAGTGCGACAGAGCACACCGTCCATAAACCCCACTGCATGCTGCCTCTGTCAGAGGGAAACAGTCATCCCGCGCGGTGCGTCCTGGGCCTTGGGCCAGAGGCAGGGAGACAGCTCGACAAACAGCGCATTATCCCAGCAGCAGGCTGAGCTGCAAGCGCACCACTTGGAGAACAGGCTGCCCTTCTCAGGGCGGACGCAAGACAGCGTGGCAGCCCGCCGGGCACTGACCCAACAGCCCTGGGGGTCATCCAACCTGGAGCAGGTGTCTAGGACCCTTAAAAGTAGGTTTCCTACCTGACACAGTGGCACATGCTTGTAACCCCAGCTACTCAGGAGGCTGAGTCAGAAGGATCTCAAGTTGGACTGAGACCTTGTCTTAAAATAAAAAATAAAAAAGGGCTGAGGTGTAACTCAGTAAGAAGGCCTTGGGTTCAATCCCCACTACCACAAAAATAAATTAAATAAGAGTTTAAAAGGGTTGGGACATAGCTTAGTGATAGAGTTCTTGCCTAGCACTCATAAGGCACTTTACTGCAGTTCAACCACACACACACACACACACACACACACACACACACACACACACACTCACATACACTAAGCCATGTGTGGTGGCCCACATCTGTAATCTCAACACTCTGAGAAGCTGAAGCAGGAGGATCCCAAGTTTCAGCCCAGCCTGGACAACCTAGTAACTCAGTGAGACCCTGTCTCAAAATAAAAAGGGCTGGGGATGTAGCTCAATCCCCAGTACCACACGCAGAAGGCTTCTCTTCTGTAGGACCAAGATCATACATGCCCTTGTTGTCAACAGTTCTCCGTGAAGTCTAACTCACTCTCTCTTGCTGTGGCGTTAGTTCCTAGGCACCATCCAGCCCATGCTGGCAATGAAGGCCGCTCTAGGTGTGGCTTCTAAGTGTGCCCAGGGCACTGACTATCGCCCTGTCCCCTGGTGAAGGCCGGGGAGCCCTGGATGACACAGATCCAAGCGTTGTCCCAGGAAGGGCAAGTGGCATTTGCTCTGTTTCCTCATCTATAAGTGGGGTCACAGCATGTGCCATACAGGAGTGTCATGAGGATCTAAAACAGCCCAACTCCAAGCCCTTAACCAAAATCATAGAAATTAATAGGAATGGCCAGCATTTACTGAGCACATACCATATGCTTTGGGTTCAATCTAGTTCATTCTCAGTAGCAGGTACACACACAAAAATTACTGCCCCTACACTCCAGCCCAGAAACATCACCAGCCTAGGTGGGGTGCTCCCTGGTCTGTGTGTCCGTGCCGAGGGGAACCCCATACCTTGAACACAGTCTTGCCTGCTAGCTTGAGAGGCATCCTCCCCGCTCCTCCAGGAGGCCTGTGTGGCCTGGACAGCTCTGCTCCTTAGCGCGAGCGTGCAGGACACCCAGAGCCGCCTCCCGGCTCCCAGCGCCTCCCTGCGGGGCCCTCCCCATCGTGGGTCAGGCAGCTGTCAGATGATAGGGCCCCATGCCATCAACAGCTCCCCTGTGCCAACCGCCAAAACCACTCCCTGTTCCTCCACGGACCAGCAGTGAGGGCGGAGAGGCCAGCACAGTCACACTGTCAGAGGGGGTGGGAGGGGTGGCAAGGAAAAGCCACTTTTGTGGGGTCTGCTGCAGGATGTAGACACAAACAAGCCACTCACAGACCTGACTTGGAGCAAGGTCTCTGTGCCCTTCCACTGTAGGCATCGGCCCCTTTATCCTCACCACCACCAAAATGCAAGGCAGGAGGGGCCTGGGGACTGGCTAGTCCATCTCCCAGCATCTTCTTGGGTCAGCGGCAGCCAAACTACAGGCAGGATTTTGCCATTTCCAAAGATTCTATCTCCCAAGAGGCATCCCCACAACACCACCAAGATCTGATGGCCCTAAGAACCCAGGGCCCGCCTCCTCTGGCCCCAGCCCTCCTGCTACTGTTTGCCCATTTCCCTTACGCTTTCCAAGAGCACCAGTCACCATGACGGGCTCATCTCCCTCCCCTGGAGCTGTCATGGATCAGTGAGCTCCGACTCAGCCCAGATGCGACCCAAGCCAAGGCCAGGGCCCAGCTGGAGTCAATGGGCTGCTCATCATCTACCTTCTAGACAGCAGGCAAGAGAGCCCCACGAGACAGGACTAGCCCCCCTCCGCCATTCTCCCCGAGACGGGGCCCAGCTCTTCCCTCCAGCACCTACGTCCTCCTCCAGGCTCTTCCTTGAGTTTCCACCCCGGGAGGCTCCTTCTCCCTGAAGACAGAAGAGGGGGTCAAGTTAGACAGTCAGACGGCAGTGCTGTTCTTCTGCTGGTGCGTCAGGGCAGAGGTGAGGGGCCGGCAGAGGGGCCAGGGCACTTCTGTGGGACTCTTCTCCGTCCATGAGGAGACCCTCATAGCTAGCCAAACCCTCTTGTTTGCATCTCGTGACCACCGCTATGGGCGATACTCCCATTCTGCAGACTAGAAACTCAGGCACAGACAGGCTTATGCCTTCTCTATAGCTACACAATTAGAACCTTGTGGGCAGGGCTTGTAGCTCGGTGGCAGAGTGCTTCCCTACCATATGTGAGGACCTGTGTTCAATCTCCTACGTGAATGAGGAGGAGGAGGAAGGGGAAGAGGAAGAGAATGAGGAGCAGGAGAAAGAGAAGGAAGAGAAACATCCAGGCATGGTGACACATGCCTGTGATCTTAGCATTCTGGGAGGCTGAGGCAGGAGGGTCACAATTACAAGCACAGCCCAGGCAACTTAGCAACATAGCAAGACTCTGTCTCAAAAAAAAAAAAAAAAAATATTTAAGGCCTAGGGATGTAGGCCTGGTTCAATCTTCAGGACCACAAAAATAAAAAATATTAGAATCTTGGCAGAGTCGGGATTTGAACTCAAACCCTCCAATTCCAAGCCCATGACTTCATGCTGGCCATCGGCAGGAGATGCCTCTTTGAAGCTAACTTCAGTTTTCCCACTGCAGAACCCACCCACATGCTTCTCTTCCTCTTCCACCCACCTAGAGGAAACTGTCTCTCTGCTAAGTCAGGCCTATTTGGAAAGATGTGCCCAGCTTTCTCATATTCTGCATATTTAATAAAGAAGCCCACATCCAACCACCAGCCACTTCCTCTCTGCCTGCCTGGCTCCCCAGTGTCCATGTCTAAGCACATGGAAATGTCAAATGCCCCGCTCTCTTCCAAGGTCACCAGCACCCCCACTACTTCCCCCAAGCACCCCAAATCCAGAAGGATGCCCCCAACTACACCTGTTCACTTCCCCACAGCCTCCTGGTCCTCACCCAGGCCACCCCTGCCCCGAGCCCACCCGTGGTCACTCACCGTGTCCACTACATTCTTCGGTGCATTCTCACTGGCGATGGGCTGTGGACAAAAGCAGACGGCAGTGAGGCCTCAGGACGAACGTCCCCAAGGTGGGCTCGTTCCCAGGGCTGGTGGCTGGGAGGACCAGAGGGGGACAGCAAGCCAGGACTCAGACCTAGCCTGACCAGCCTGAACTCGAGAGGCAGAAAACCAAAAACGAAACAGGACCCTGTTAGTACTAGAACCACCCACTTCTGCAAACTTCCACTGAGGACCGTGACCACTTAAAATGGAATAAGATAAAAAAAAAAATGGAATAAGAAATGACACATAAAAAAAAAAAAGAAATGACACATAAGTCGCTCTTTCTCTCACGAGCTGGGTGTTTTCACCTGCACTATGTATTCATGCCAAGAATCCAGGGAGGTGGAGACCATTCATGGTCTTCTTACGCCACTTTAAAGATAAGAAGTGGGTGACCCGAAAGCACCAATTCTAACGGGGACAGCAGGCCTTGAACTCACTTTGGGGCTCACACTTTGTGCCCTCTGCATGAAGTCACAGCAGCCTGGATAGAAGCCTGCCCGGGTCCTACGGCTCCAGCAGATTTCCAAGGCCCCCAACTCAGTCCTCACAGACCTCGGTCTCTGTCCACAGAACAGCCTCGTCAGACCCGGATGCTACACTGACCTCGTTTATTGGCACAAGCAGGCTTTGCCTCGTGGAGTGGCCTCCCTTTATGCCAATGTGGAGGGTTCTCTCCTCCATGAAGCCCTCCCTGGCCAGCACACCAAGCAGGAATCTGAGCTCTAGTCAGCTTCTCTATCTGTCGATTATCTCAGTGTAGGAAGGATCTCATGTGGGAATATATGCCTTGCTTCCCTACAACTGTGTTATTAGTGATTCTTACTCTACCTTCATCAGAAATAGATTCAAAGCAACATTTTTACCAACACAACCAAAAGCTCCCTCAGGCCAGGGACTCTGACTGATGAAAAAACCCCTGGAGACAGGTCCCCCGGAGCTGACCTTCCTCTGCCCAGACCCACAAGAGGCTTCCTGCAAGAGGATTCTGAAAAGTGGCCTCCTCTGGACACTTTCGGTCACAGATCCACCGCCTGACCACAGCCTTCAGCTCAGCCGAGGGGCTCTGGGCCCTGCCTCAGGGAGACAGACGCCGCAGCACTGAGACGGGTGGAACAAGCCTTTTCGAGTATGCAGGAAGGTCGAGTTCAAGGCAAGGTGTCCAGAACAGGAAGTGCCTGCCCCAACCCATGCCAGGACCTGAGGGCTGGATGGCTGTCCCACGGAGACAGGGGGACGGACCACCCACCACGTGGGTATCAAGGAGCACAGTGCGGGAGATGGGATGGGGGAAACTGGGCTGAGTTCAGGCCAGTTCTGGCTCCTCCCAGAAATGACCCGGATGCATCTACCCCTCTTGCCTGCGCGGGGGACACGCGAGCCCTCGGGAAACCGCCAGCACCACTGCCCGTGACTGAGCACAAAGCCCTAAGCTCTCCTGACCAGGTCACTCCTTTTGCCTCCTGTAATGTGACCCAACTCAACTAGGGAGCTGGCCCTGGCCCCGGGGGTCCTTTGCAGTGACGTTGGCCCACTGAGTCCCTCACCACCCACAACCCTCCCCTTCTCAGGGCGACCCAGCCTCCTTAGAATGGACAGAAATGGGGGATGGGGTCATCTGCACAGCTACCCCAGGCCTGAAGAGCTCCTCCGTGTCCCCCTCCAAGGAGAGAGCCCCAGCAGACCAGCCCTGAGCGGAGTGGACAGACGGTGCCTGGGCCCCACCTGGCCTCCCTGCTGCTGACTGGTAGCCTCTGGCAGGTCATGTCATCCTGGCTGCCCTCAGCAGGACAGCCCAGGGTGATTTTGTGGCAACCAAATGGAATAGATGGCATGAAACTCTTACAGCAGTGCCTGGCAGGAGGAAGCTCTGGGTCCATGTTGTCCCCATTATTCACTATCCCGCCCTCAGGGCATCCCCACACCCCCCAGGGCCCACCCTGCCCCACCCTACCCCTCCAGCCCACCCCTCCTGGGCCTGGCACAGGGCAGACAAGAGTGTGGGGTCGATATTAGAAACCACAGGCCTCAGCAGAGCAGCAGAACTGGCCTCTTCCTGCCAGCGATCATCCGAGCACCAGCCCCCTTGCCCCCACCCCTTCCCCTTGCTGGCTGGAGGCTGGCCGTGGGGCAGCACTTGCCAGCGCCATCAGATGCCTTCAACTTACTGCTTTACATGCTTTCTGAAGAGCTAAAAGTTTCCAGAAGCCCCTCCCAGCGGAAACACCCCGAGCTGTCCTGCCGTGTTTGCAAACCCAGCCTGGCTTGCATGCTGCACCCTACCCCGCCCCAATTCTCCTGGGACTGAAGTCGTGCGTGCTTCTCTGTTTCCCGACCACTGCCAATCCCAGGACTACTGGAAATGAGAAAAGCGTGGGACTGCTTGGGGACAGAGGGTTCCCCCAGGCTGCCGGGCCCAGGCCTGCAGGGAAGCTCTGGGCCACCCAGAGTTGCGGGTCCCAGAAGCAGCAGCCCCAGACCTCTGAGGGTTGGCAGAGACCCCCTGGGACCTGACCATCACCCTACCTTCATCTGCAAGCCCCATTCAGATACACACAATGCCCTGACACACACACACACACACACACACCCTGATTTATTTTTATCCCTAGAACACACTACATATTTTACTTACTAATCTCGTTTAGAGTCTGCCTGTTGCACTAAAATGTAAACTCCTCCTTCCCTATCCCAAAGCTTGAAATGTGCCTGGCACACTGTGGGCCTCTGTGAGGTGAATATACTACCCCCCACTACCTTCCCTGACACCCAACTGTGCTAAACATTCATTGACAACTCACCTGGCATCCCAGGGCCCTAGATTTGAAGGCCTTTGACCTCTGTCTTTGCTTAGATTTTGACCAGAACTTTTCTTACCCTCACGGGCATACATTTGCCCTCAACATCCTCACCTGACGCTCAAAACCCCAGCCCTTAGGGGGCCTGAGGCATCATCTCCTCCCTCCCCTGTCATAGTGAGGTTTGTGACAGGGCCAAGGTCAGCTCCCAGGCACGCAAAGCCCACTGCCACACTCTTCACACTGCCCCTCATCTAGCTGGGGCTAGGGCAGCTCGAAGCCAGCTGCAGAGGGTGAAGGAGACGAAGCACCCTCCTTTGGGCCCCTCCCTGTCCATTCCCCAGACCAAACCTGCAGCTTAAGGACTACAGGCTTCCCCAGCCACACCAGGATCTTCCAGAATCGCCCCTGTCCAGGCAGGCCCACCTGGAACCCAGCTTGGGATCAGGGGACAGCACTACTTAAAAGCCAAGCCCCGCCAGGTGCCGTGGTACACACCTGTAACCTCAGTTACTCCACAGCAGGAGGATTGTGAGTTTGGTGCCACCCTGAGCAACTCAGCAAGACCCTGTCTCAAAAAAAACTTCTTTTCTTTAAAGGTCCAGGAACGTAGCTCCATGGCAGAGCTCTTGCCTAGCGCGCACAAGGCTCTGGGTTCCAGCCCCAGCACCACGATGCCCTCCGTGGACTGCTCTCTACTGGGTTTCCAACCCAGGAGTCTGGGGCAGGGCAGGACGAGGCTGTGAGGCTTAGACATGACAGAGCCTGACAGATCCTGCGCGTGCACCTGCCCAGTCCCAAGAGTGACGTCTCCTTGAATCTTGCACCCCAGGAACCCCACTTGCCTCCTGCTAGTCCTGGCCCTGGTTTGGAGATGCTAAAGCCGCAACTATTCATGAAGTGCTAAAGGCGCCCTGGACAGAGTATAAGGTGCTTTGCTTTCCTCATCACCAATCCTCATGACCGCCAACGCAGGCAAGCCCTGTCCCATTTACAGTAGAGGACACTGAGGGTCTGAATCAATAACCTTCTACCTCCCTCATCTTCTCTCTCCACTCCCTGGCGATGACCTTCCTCAGTCCCTCTCACTCTGTATCAACCGCCCTCCCATCGGGAACCCACTTTCTGAGACGGAAAGTCCATTTGGAGCTGTCCCTTGGTCTCAGGTCCTCTGCAGGAAGGCACTTCTTGGCTACACTTCCATAGGAAGAACAGGAAATGGGCCACAGTAGGAGAGACTGAGATCAGACAACAGAGAGAACTTCCTGAATGTGAGGGGTTGTGAACCACAGGGTGGATAAGGGAAACAGCACATCCTTTCTCCAATTTTTTTTTTCCAAAAAAAGACACACATGCTCTCTCTACACCCACCGTGTGGGACCGGGAGGGGCCACCATGCTGGAGGACTGGGGGTGTCTGGGATGACTGCCTGGGGGCTCATGCGGTAGGACACCTCGGTGGCCCACAGGGAGGGAGGGCTGGGAAAAAATGTATTTGTGGGCTGTTGTTTTGGAGGAAGGAAAAGGGGGGGGGCCAGGCCTGAGCCCAGTAGGGGGCGGGGGACACAGAATGCAGACTCAGCCTCCGAGGAACATTCCGTCCGAATTCCTCACCCCCCTTCCACCCTGCCAGCTCTCCCTACTCTTGTCCCCTGGGAGGCCTGGAATCCAGGCAGGTTTGAGGCCAAAATGACCCCGTGACATCACATGTCCCATCATGGCAATGAACCGTGAGGTCGCTTGGTGCTGCCTATCAGGAGGGCAAGGAGCCGGGAGCCACTAGGGTGGGCAGGTGGGCAAGGGGCTGGATTGGCCTCAGACCCAGGACCCAGAGAAAGTTATTCTAGGCTTGCTTGTTCTAAAAACAGAACCACAGGCTGAAAGGGAGGGGGCTGAAAGCAGGCGCAAGGGCAGGGAACTGCATTTACGGGGCACACAGTGGGACCCTGGCAGGTGGCACAAGATGGCCAGTGGGGGTGTGGCATCATTTAATGGTTTTGAGGGCCAAGTAGCAACAGTAATGATGGCAATGAGAAGCGCAGCAGCTGAGAAATCAGGGGACACTTCTCTGCGCCCTGGTCCTCCTACAGCAAAGCATCACTAAGTGGTCACAAGGGTAGAGAAGGACACTTTAGTCCTCTTCTGGCAGATGGGAACACGGGGCTTCCGGAGATGGTAGTCTTCCAGTGTGGGCCCAGGTCTGCCCCTCAAAACCTGTGTTTGGCCTCCCTAGGCCTAGAGGAAGAGGGAGCTACCAGGGGTGCCGCACAGGCAGGCTGGGCCCAGGCAAGCAGCAGAGGACCCGACCCCAAATGTCTGGGTAGAGCTGCTTCAGGCCACATCCTCTCTCAGGCAGGCTGAGGCTACTAGAGGAAAAGAACAGGCCCGCTGTGATTAAGTAGAAAGTTATGCCTGACTTCCCCCCACCCTTGGGGGAGGACCCAGGCAAGCCCACTCCTGCCCTCGGCCCCTCCCCCAGTGCACCCCAAGGGGCCCAACACCCGAATCGTAGCTGAGGCTGGGCAATCCTGGACACCCTCACCAGCGCTGGCCCCGGGCCAGGCTGGAATATTTCATGCTCCCTCTTGCCATGGCCCCCCTGGATACAGCCTTCTCCTCCTGCAGTCAGCCAGGCACTGGACAGCTGGGCTTCCCCCTGCCCTTCCTCCACAGCCCTCAAGCCACCCTTAGCTAAAGCCTCCACAGCCCGTGCCAGGCATCTGCACCAGCCTCTGCCCGTTTAGAGCCACCACCCCCCCGTCAGGCTGCTCTGCAGCTGGCAACCACCTCCCAGCTCTCAGGTTCTGCTTTGGGTCACTTCCCCGCTCAAGGACCCGTAATGGCCCTTAGTGCTTAGCACATCAAGTTCAAGTTCCCCAGCATGGCTAGGACTCCTCCACCACCCCGCCCTCTTCGCCCTCCTCTGATGAGAGTGCTACAGCCCACCACAGCCGTCACGGGCCTCTGGCTCCACTCCTGAACTCACGCTGCCCTCAACCGCCCCTGCCAGGCCACCAAGGGGGTGTGACAGGAAAGGTAACCCAATTCCCTCTTCCCCACAGCAAGAGCAGCTGTCACACCAGACTTGCAACGGGCTCAGCACTTCGTACCAAGACTCTGCCTCCTCTGTTTCAGCCCTGCTACCTTCTGGAATGTCCTCCCTCCTCCTTTCCTCTTCTCTTCTATTTGCTCAAGTCTCAAACCGGCCCTGCAGCAGGAGCCAGATTTGCCCGACCATCTCAGCATAAGCAGACGGGTTCTTCCCCCGAACCCCAAGACCTCCAGGGCTGTGTCCCTTTACAGCCCAGCCTAAAGGCAGGACCTGAGTGGGCCTGAGGACTCCACCCAGGCAGCTCCAGGAAGAGATCGCTCTCCCATCTGCTTCACACCCAACAGGTGTCAGCAAAGAGGGTTCCGGTGACAGGGCACAGATTCCTACGGGCCAGTTTCAACATTAGGAAGCTCCTCTTCACACCCAAAAGCCCTTTCTTCATAACCACACCTACCGGGTTCCACTCAGGAGCACACCAGAAAACAAGCCCGTTCATCAGCAGCATGTTCCCATCCCCACTCTGCACCCATCCCTGGTGTTCCCTCGGGGTCGCACAAACTGGAGTGCTCAGCCCTCCTCTTCATGCCAGGGTTCCTGTGCGAACACAGTGCCCAGAGGTCGCCCGTCCCCTTTGGAAGTCAGCCTCTGAGCAGGCTCATCTCATGGCACGGCGCCGGGCTCCAGGGTTTCCCAAAGACAGCCACACACAGCTCCCACCATGCCCTGGGATGAGACACAGAGCTGCAGCTCAAGAGTGAACACTTGGTCATGTCCTTGATGGAGAGCGAGCCACGGTGCTGGGCAGAGTGGTCCGTCTGCATGCTCTGGTACCACTTACCACCACACCTTCTCTTCTTCCATGAGACCGTCTGGTGCCATCTGACCCAGACCCAACACAGGGGGACCTTGGGAAAGTCATTTCAAAATCACAAGCACCAGGGTCCCCTGAGAAGGCAGAGCTGGGGTACACTTCTGACCCGGCCCTGCCACCGCCAGCCATGTGACTGTACCCAAGCCACCCAGTTTTCCTGAGCCCCAGTGTACCCCACTGCACCACATGCTCCTCCCATCTCCCTGGCACGGGACCAGGCCTGCTCTGGGGGTGCCCGAGGGCCCTGGAAAGGGCTTTGAAAACTACAGGTCCTATGCAAGTGACGGTGACATTTGTCATTAATATTGGTGGTTAAGAGGGTAGATTCTGGGGCCAGACCACTGAGCTGAGAGCTCACTCTCCCTGTTAATAGCTCTGTGGCTTTTGACCTCAGTTCCTCACACCGATGTTGGAAAGAAAGCATAGAATCGCCCTCTCATTGGAGGCAGGGGAGGGAGGGGAGGGAAAGGAGATTAAAAAAAGGAATTAAAATGTGTTATGTGTATGTACCAACTTCACATAAGGAATGTAAATATTATGTACTACAAAGATGGACTAATAAAAAGGTGCTTATTTTTTTAAATCTTGCAACAAAATTCCATAAAAGAGCTAGTGTTTCACTGTTGCTATTACAGTTGCTCCCCTCATCCATGGGGAGAGCTCCAAGACCCCCAGTGGGTGCCTAAAACCAGATAGTACAGAACCCTAAATATATGTGAAGAAGCACTTTAGGTTTCCCTTTGGCAGATCCTAATTGTCAGCAACACTACTCTTGTGCTTTGGGGCCACTGGCGGGAAGGGCGGGTGCTGAGGATTGAACTTGGGGCCTGGCACTTGTTAGGCAAGGGCTCTACCACTGAGCTAAATTCCCAACCCCTGGGGCCATTTTTAAGTAAAGTAAGAGTTACTAAACAAGCATATGATACCATGACAATCCATCTCTTCTCTGAGATGGCTACTAAGTGACTAACGAGCAAGTAACTCATACAGTGTGTATCCACTGGACAGAGAGGGGACTCACATCTCTGGCAGGACAGTGCTAGGTATTAAGAGATTTCACCTTGCTCCTCAGAATGGCATACAACTTAAAACTTATGAAATGGTCATTTCTGGGACTTTCCATTTAATATTTTCAGACTTGGGAGGACTTTGAGAAGCTGAAACCAAGAAAAGTGAAACCCCAGGTCAGAGGGGTGGAAGGGCAGGGTGCTATATTACTGTTGTAGGTGAAATCGCTATCCCTCCATTCCCCACACCCTCCTCCAGGATCCCCACCCCAACCGCCAAATCATTCCCCAAGGACACTCCGAGCCCCCGCCATGAGCTGTGTAAGGAGAAGCAGCCTGTGGGCTGACTCACCCCAGCCCCAGACTCCTGAGTGCCAGGCTGTGTGTGCCCAGGGGACTGGCATCCAGGTGACCTTGACGGCCACTCCATTTGGCCATCATCTTGAGGGATTCCTTTGACTCTTACTTTTTAGAAGTTGAGAAAAGCTGCTTCAGCTCTTTCCAAGGATCAGGAGAGTCCATGGCAAACAAGGCCCCTCCCTCCATTCTACCCCACTGTGGACCCCCCAGGAAGGGGCAACCCTGGGACCCTTTTACCCAGGCCTTTGGGCAGCATCTGTTGAGTAAATTGAAAACATGGGTTGAAGATTAAGCCACTTTGCTCTAGCTGGCCTGGGCACAGGCTGGAAAACGTGTTTGGCCAGCAGGGCCAGAAGCTGGGCAGAAATCCTGGTCCAGAGATGAGGGATCCTAATCCCAGGGGTAAGAATTAAGCAAGATCAGTGAGAAGGCCAGAGAAAAAGCTGGAGCCAAACTGAGTCAGAGAGAAAACTAGACAGACAAACACACAGACAGACACACCGGGTGAGGGGACATGAGGGGCAGGGAGGCCAGAGACCAGCCCAGCAGAGGCTGAAGGGCAGGCTGCGAATGGAAAAGGAAGGAAAAATACAAACCCGCCCTTTCCTCCCTCTCGTGAACCTGTTCAAAGCACTTGGCCAGGAGGAAACAGGTGCCGAGTGCTCTTGGGGGAAGTCAAACTTTCTCCCAGTTTCCCCTGGGCCACTTTCCCACTCCCTGGGGACAGGAACCGGGCTTCCAGCTGAAGGCAGCTTCCCACCTCAGACCCCCACCCACAGGACTCACAGTCACCCAGTGGGCCGGCAGGGAACGCAGCCACAGCGGTCCTGTTTATTGCACACCTAACCTGTCCCAGACACCAAGCTGGATGCCTGCCTCCCAGCCACTCGGCAAACACATACAAAGCAGCTCCTGTGTGCAAAACATAGCAACAAACCAAACAGAGAGACGGTCCCTGCTGGTGTGGGTGAAGCCCACTTAAGCAAAATAAAGATAAATAAGTAAAATGCACAGTGTATCCAAGGATGAGGAAGCAGGGACAGGAGATACAACAGCTGGGGAAGGGAAACGCTGATACTTGAGTAAGTACCTGGGGGAGGGAAAGAGACTTGCAAGCATGAACAAGAAGAGCATTCTGGGCAGAAGAACAGCACGCACAAAGGCCCTGAGGCAGCATGGTGCTAGGTATGTTCAAGAAACAGCACGGCTGATGGCTGCGACTGAGGGGAAGAAGGGACAGGTCCTCTAGAAGAAGACGAGGTGAGAGGAAAGCTGGGAGTAGGCTGCAGAGGCCAGGAGCAGAGCCTGGGCTGTTGCTCCAAATGAGATGGGCAGTCTTCGGGGGCTTCTGAATTTAGATTAAGTGAACTGATCTGCTCATTTGGTTCTTTTGAAAAGAATACAAGGTAGGTGCTGTTACTACGATCATGCCAAAGGAGGGAAACTGGCACGAGAGAGGTTAGGGAAGTGTTTGGAGTCACGCGCCTGAACTTAGGGAATGGGGGAGCAGGGACCCAGAGGGAGGGAGCAGAACTCCTGGGCTCTTGACGCTGCTGGGAGGTGGGTTCTGACGCAGGCAAGGGGACCCCACTCCCCAATCCAGCACTCTCGCCACTTCGCCACCAGGGTGCTGGTCCAGCCTCCTGGAAGGTCGCGCCCCTGTGCAGGTGGGGACATATCACAGAGACACACAGATTCCAGGAGTCCTTTCTGGAACCTAAACATAATCTTCCAACTGGAATGCCAACCTATTCCCCTTTGTCCCAACCCCTGCCCATGCCTCTTGTAAACAAAGCTTGAGAGACTCCCAGTGGACAGACATCTGGCCTCTGCCCAGGGTCCCTAAACCCTGGACCCTCAGCTTCCCCACCTAGCCAAGGACATTCTGTTCTCAGCCACAAGATGATAGTTCAGCCAGAATATGGGAGACACATTTGCCCTTCCCCATCCTCCCCCCACCCTCCTCGGGCTCCCATGGTGTCCCTCTGTGATCCCGGGGACATTTCTCTCTAGCAGTTCCAGCTCAAGCTGTTCTGGCCCCATCCCCCACGGCGCCTGCCCCCAACCCCTGCTGTTGTCAAATGACCCAGGACCAGGCTGCGTGCGACTAACACTCTCCATCTGGAGCACTCGGCTAGGCAGCTGACACCCAAAGGGTCTGACCCTGGTGTGCCAGGGAGGAGGGGCCCCTGCAGAGAAAGTAAACACTTGGCCTGCTGTACAGAAAGGTGACACTGCCCAGGCCACCAGGAGTCTGAGAGCCCAAGTACAGCCACGACCTTGATTTCATTCTGCCACCACCCTGAACGGGAGGAGAGGGCGAGAATATGGCTCCACAGTGAGAAAACCTAATTCAACCATCTCTTAGACAGAAAGAGCAACTAAGGTCCAGAAAGAAAAACAGCGGACAAGCCCATCATCCTACAATGAGTGGTTATAGGAGGAGGTGGCCTGACCACACGCCTGGTGCGTGGATGGAGCAGGTGACCAATGTGGGTGCGTGGGATACCTGTATCTTCCCCGGGATAGTTTGCCTCCCCTCAGGCCTCCCCCAACATTGGTACCCTGCACCAGGCCACAGGGCTGTGCCCACAGGATGCCCCTCCATGACACACTTCCACACACACACACACGCACGCACACACGTGTCCAGAGCCCCTCCCCTGCAGCCCCAGAGGCCTGCCTGCCCTAAGTGAAGGGTGAGAGGGGCAGAGGGCAGGGAGCAGACGATGTCAACACTCCCAAGCCAGCCCGGCTGGGATCAGTCTGGAGCAAGGCACTCACACAGCTTGTAGGGGTCCCTCCCAGTCCAGGCTGTTCTGAAAGCCTGATGGGGGGGGGGGGTGCGGAGCAGGCGAGCAGAGTCAAGCCCAGGAGTTTGGGGGCAAAAGAGAGGCCACCTGTATGTGATAAACCAGGCAGGTGGGCTCTGTGGGTCATGCCGTCCATCCCTGGCCTCCAGTCAAAGGACGCTTGACCCAGGACCAGGCAGGTGGAAGGAGATGCCACAGCACCACGGTCCTCCAAGCCCAGGGACCACAGGCACCTGGCCAGGCCTGGAGACACACAAGATTCCCTTTTATGGGTTTTTCCAAGTACTCAAAGTCTCAAGATTGGAAAGAGCAGCCCTGCATCTCATCAGAGGGGACCTAATGACTCATTTCCTCCCCGTCCAGCTTCAGCCCAGGGACGTCGACCCTCCTCCGCCCCACCTAACTGCCCAACATACTTGGGTCCAAAGTCAGCTGCAGCTGCGGAGCTGCAGGAGGGGCTGGCAGGGGAAGGGACAGGCTGTCACTCACCACCAGTTCATGGCTGGATGGAGGAAGGCAGGGAGCAGCCACCTGTGGGAGGAGCAGAGAAAGGGCAGGTTAGCATCTCTTGCGAACGCAGACCGGCCTCCTGAGACCATTCCCACTGCCACCACCTCCAGGTGAGACATCAGGCTGCTTCGTTCCAGCTGAAGGTCTCCGAAAGCTACCAGCAATGCAGGGCAATGTGCAAGCCACAGCACCTGGGCAGGGGGAGGGGATACAGACGGCAGGCACGAAATGTACAACACAATTAAAATTCTGCAAAAGGCTACAGACGTAGCTCGATGCACCAGCCTTTAGTAAGAGTGAGTTATGGCATTAAGATTAAGGATTTCTTTTTCTTTGCTGTTTTCTGAATTTTCAACAATATGGTAAGAGGAATTTAAAATGTTTGCAACCTGTGATTAAGACCTCTAGGAAAGGTAAAGTCACCCCTGCGGTCTCCCCAGTGCCAACGTAAGGACTCCTAGTGGCCTGGGTACAAAACGTGGAAGACATTGAGGGGCAACAGCACCCACTATGGGAGAGCAATTATTTTCATCTCTTTTTCTTGTTTTTTTGTTTTGTTTTGTTTTGTTTTTCTTTTTTCCTGGGCTGGGGATGGAATCCAGGGTCTCCCACATGCTAGGCAAACTTTCCTCAGTCTCATCCTCCTCATCTTCTCCCTCTCCAATCCCGAGGACAGGGCAATTTGGCCTCCAGACAGGGAGGAAGGCTGGGGAGGGCCAGGGGAGGGGGGAGGGAGGCCTCCCTGGCTGCTGCACTCCTCTCCCTAAGATAACAGCCCCCCACTGCCCCAGGCCAGGCAACCAGACGCACCCTGACAATTAGCAGGGGCATTTATCAGAGACTCCATGCGCTCCTGTCTTCTAGCCGGGACACGTTTTTCTTGGAGCTCAGTGTGCAACCTTGGCTCCAGTTCCCGACCTGAACACCAGGCAAGGGGCCGCAGAAGGGACAGAGGGGGAGGCCTCCCTCAGGCACAGGCGGCGGATGGCCGAAGAGAGCACTGCTTCCTCCCTAGCCGGTGGGCAACCTCTCCACGCCAACTGCCCCACCGAGGGGCGATCTGAAAGCCCGCAGCCCACAGATGCTGGCTGTCCCCAGGGCCATGGGAGCTGAGCCCATGCTGTGGTCCCTCCAGCCCAAGGAGTTCCTGGGCTTGACACGCCAGCCCAGATGAGGACACCCATGTGACAGCGGGCTCCAAGCTCTGTGGGATGGAAGTGGCCAGGAGTCAGCATCCTCGAGCCGATCACACTATAGCCAGCTGGCTCCCCAGCAGGAAACTGCCCCCCGCCATGAGTCGTTTTTTTTGAGACAAGGTCTCTCTGTCCCTGTTACCCAGGCTAGGCTTGAACTTGCAATCCTCCTGTCTCAGCCTCCACAATTGATGGAATTACAAACTTGCACCACCACACCCAGCTCCAAAGTGAGTTTTAATGTTGAATTTTACTCAACAGCTCTCCAGGACTGTACAAGGGAATCAGAGGGGGCCAGACCATATCGAACACTAAGTGTGTCCGCACCACACCACAGGCATTACTACAAATGCTTTCTCCATGTTAACACACTGAATCCCTCCAACAACCCAATAAGGCGGGTACTACTGTTTTATACCCAGTGGAAGTGTGTTGGGAACAGAGAGGTAAAGCCACTTGCCCAAGGTCATACAGCTCAAAAGTGGCTGGGATTTGAACCCAGGTGGGCTGGTCCCAAGATGCACTATGAAGGGGACCTTATCACTTGTGGCCCCACTAGCAGAAGAATGAGGAAACACATGGGGAGCTTGCTCCCAGAAGCCCAGGGCTCCCAACCCACATGAGCACAGGATTAGGAGAGATTGAGAAGCGTCTGGGGAGGGACAGGGCTCAGGGAGGGGTGGAAGAGACAGAGAGGGTAAGGAAAGTCCCCAGAGCTGCCTGTGGCCTGCAGGGCTCCCTGCCTGCCCTGCTCAGTGGACACAGCTGTCGCTGCCTGACACAGCCCTAACCCCCACTGCGGGCCTGTGAGGCTTCAAATCATGGGTCAGGCCCCACGGTCTTGTCACCGTGGGTCCCCAGGGCGTGGGCAGGACAGCGCCCTCACCACACGCCGATCTTCAGAGTGGTGCTGGGGCTGCCAGGACCCTGCGTAGGGACCAAGTGATGGTGGGCAGGGGCTGCTGCCACACCCGCAGACCCCAGGGCCACACGAGGTGGCTCCCAGGCCCCACTGGAGTCGGGGATGCGGGGCTGCAGGCTCGTTCTGGAGGGCAGAATGGACAGCATTCTCGGCCATGAGCAGAGGGTCTCCCAGGCCCTCCCTGAAGCAGCGGGGAGAAGGTGGCCCAGGTGTCCTGCCTAAGGACCTGGAGGCGAGGGGAGCGGTCACACCCCGCAGAGGGCCCGCTGCCCCAGAGCCTCCCACCCCCACCCACAGCTGCACATTCCAGGCCGGCCGGCCCACGGACTTGGTTGTATGTTTCAGCATTTCTCACTCTCTCTTTTTCTAAAGCAAAGAAATGTTGCCTTAAAAGGCTGTCTCCTTCCCTCCGGCATGCTGGCCCCTGGCCACCTTCTCAGGAGCATGGGACATGCCGGGGAGCGCCAGGGCCCTGCCACTCCGATGGCCCCGCACACCTGGCACCAGCAGTGGCTGCTCCACTGAGCCCTGGTGGGCTCGGACGGGGCCTTATGTACCATCTGTCCACCCTCAATGACAAAAGTCACTGCAGCAGCAAACACTCGCATGGCACTTGCTCCCCTGGGGCACTGCTCTTACTACTTTGTATAACTAACTCAATTCTCAGGGCAATCCTGAACACTATATCATTATTAACTCCATTTTGCAGATGAGAAGACTGAGGTGCAGAGAAGTTAGGGAGTTGGCCAACAGGGAGTAGAGTGCAAGCCGGGCAGCCTGGCTCCAGAGACTCGCTGTGCCCTCCATGCCAGGCTGAGCTCTCGCAAACACTCACTGCTGCAGAGATGCCACCAGCAGTCACAGGCTGCTTGGGAGTGCACGTGTGCCTGCACCCAGCACCCGGCTCACACCTAACTACTTACTTAATACCACGCCCTTTGCTCAGTCACTGGATGCCATCATCCCCATCTCACAGATGGAGAAACTGAGGTGCAGAAAGCTTCATGACTGGCCCAGCAGTGCAGCAGAGCAGTGTGGCTCTGGAGCCCCCAGGGTGGAAGGAGGGGGGACAACCGGGAGGTGAAGGTGTCCCCCCACCCCATGTGGACCAAGGTGCCTGGGCACAGGCACAATGCCAAGTATTGCCTGGAGACTCCTCCAGAACAAGTGAGTCTGAAAGCACTAGATGGCAGCCAGCACAGGCAGGAAGCTCTGCACATGACCTGGCCCCGTCTCAGCCACACTGTCCAGGACCCACCCATGCCACGCACAGAGGACGGGCTTCTCTCAGTCCTTCAAACAACCGGCTCTGTTGTCTGCAGGGCCTTTGCACGTGCTGCACCGTCTGCCTAGAGGGCTTTCGCTCCAGCACTCTGCATGACTGTGCTCTTCCGTCCTGCTGGCTTCAATCTAAACATGGAGAGACCTCACTGGGTCCTTAAATTACACACACATGCACACGCTTTTCTCTCCTGCACCCATATCTCTTCCTTCATCGACCTAATTACGATTTGTAATTATACACATGTGCTTCCTCCCTATAATCTGTCTCCACCTCTGCAGACCGAGTGCCAGGAGGAGAGGCAGCAAGTCTTGCGTGTCACACAAACCGCAGGACAGAGCCCGCATGTGGCGGGTACACACTAAATATCCGCAGAAAGAAGGAGAGTGACTTCAGGCCTGGGAAGGGAGATGCCTGTGGCCACTTGTAGGAAAACTCCACACCATCTGTTAAGCACCTCCTACGTACCAGGCACTGGGGCTAACCCTGTCCCATGCCTGAGCTCTCTGAGACCCTCCATCCTACAGCCAGTACTATCACTTCATCTCACAGAAGAAGAAATCGAGGCTCCAAGAGGCATGCTGCTTGCCCCAGGCCTGTCAGTAGGAAAAGGTGAAATCTCGCTCTATGGCCTCCATATGCTGCTCTTTGCAGAGCGAGCAAAACCCAGACAGCTGACCAGTGCCGTCCCCATCACTATTCTGCCAGTAGGGGGACCTGGGCCCCACCAGGCAGCACCCTTGCCCTGGGGCCCAGGTGAGACCTAAGGTCTTGACTCTGTTTACACTAAGCTCCCAGACTCCCACACTTGCCCGGCCCTGTGGGGCACACCCACACCCATACCCAAGCCCTGCACCACTGCACTAGACAGGGCAGCTTCACCCCCCGCCAGAACCAGAGCCTCAGCGTGTGACACCAGCATGTCACACAAGCCGCAGTGCAAACATTCTCTTTTGTCCTATCTCTGCTGGTCTCTCTTGTTTTATTAGCGTGGCAAAATGTACATAACGTAAAAGTAACCGTTTTAGCCATTTCTAAGTGTACGATTCAGCGCCATCAAGTGCATTCACGATGATATACACAACCATGGCCAACATCCACTTCCACAACTTTTTCATCGTCCCAAGCAATTTAACTCCTCATTTCCATAACCCTGACACTGCCTAATCTCTTCTCTATGAATTTGCCTATCTCCAGGTACCTCACTGTTACCTATCTGGAGGTTTTTTGGTTTTGATTTTTTTTAAATAGTTCCTGGCTCAAAACTCCCTTCCCAAGGCAAGCCAAAGACACTAAGACTTCCTTCCCCAAGGCAAATCATTGGACCTCTATCTAATCTCCCAGCCTCTGTGCTGGAGCTGTCCAGAAAGAAAGTCTACCTACCCTGGTCAGGTAGGAGGTCACCGGACCCTCCTCATTCCACAAGGTCTTGTTCCCTTCCTGGGAGGAGAATGCTGCAGAGAGGCCAAGAATCTGAACAGACAAGCCTGCCGTGTGCCGTCCCCACTCGGGCTAGCGGCAATCACGCCTGCGCCTGCGCACTGAGGCCCCCACAAAGACCCCAAGCCAGTGGGCAGGGCGGGGGCTCCCGGGCCAGGCAGGGTCACAGAGGGCCCGGGAGCCCTGCACCACTTCCCCCCCTTCCCGACCCCGTGCATCTCTTCCTCCATGTCCTCAGTAATACACTTGATGATAAACTGGTAAACAGGAGCGTTTCCATTAGTGAGTCCTGAGATCTACGTGAGCAAATGAATCAAACCCAAGGAGGGATCGCAGGAGGCTCAGTTGACAGCCAGTGGTCAGAAGCACAGGTCAGACAACCTGCGGCATACAGCTGGCATCCAAGGGAGGACTTGGGGAAGGAGGCCCTGCCTGTGGGATCTGACACTGTGCACAGATAGACTGGGTCAGAGCCAGCCTGGATAAGAGGCTGCCCAGAGGTGTTGGCTGGTGTGAGATCAAGCACTTGCTTGCTGGGAGGGAGAAAGCCCCTTCTGAGGTCACAGAAGTGGTCTGCGTTGATTGTGGTACGAGACCAAAAGGAAAACACGACACGTTTCTTCCTGACAGACATACTCAGGTAAGAGGAATCATACAGAAGCCAGGCATGGTGGCGCACGCCTGTAACCCCAGCATTTGGGAGCCTGAGGCAGGAGGATCGCTGTGAGCTTGAGGCCAGCCTGGGCTACAGAGTGAATTCAAGCCAGTCAGTCTGAACTACACAGCAAAACCTGCCTCAAA